>SNQJ01S0053584.1:0-15030 GCA_010110895.2 Picea sitchensis | reverse complement strand
CATTCACCACTTAAGGAAAGTTTCTGACAGATGAAAATTATATGGTGTTTCACTAAATCCAAAGAAATGTTTATTTGCTATAACTCAAGGAAAACTATTGGGTCATATTGTGTGCAAGGAAAGGATTTATATAGATCCAAAAAGATTCAAAATTCAAATCTATAAATGAACTCAACCCCCCATAATCTAAGAAAGGAGTTCAATCGTTCTTTGGTAAGATCAAGTTTGTGCGAAGATTTTTCCCTGATTATGCAAGTATTGTGAAGTCAATCAATCTATTGTTGAAAAAGGACCAAAGTTTTGAATGGATAGTGGATACACAATAATCTTTCAATAATATCAAAAGAGAGATCACCAGAACTTGAGTCCTCATTAGCCCATATTTTCAAAGGCATTTCATAATTTATTCATTCACTACATAAATGGTTGTTGCATCTATTCTTACTAAGAGGAATACCAAGGGTGAAGAAATCCCAATCAATTTCATGAGAAAAACCCTTCACGGTTATGAATTGAGGTATTCATAACTAGAAAAGAAAGCCCTAGCTCTTATGAAAGTGGTGGTGCACTTTGAGATGTACATACTAAATTATCATGTAATTGCTTATGTCCCATCCTCGCCAATGATGATGCTTTTGAATCAACAATTGAGAGAAGGAAAATGGGCTAACTGGCTGGCAAAGATCCAAGAATATGATATTGAGATTAAACCTTTGAAGGCCATCAAAGGACAGGGTTTATGTAAGCTCATCACATATAGCGATTCTATGGATGGAATGATTTCAATTTTATTAGGAGAACCATTGGTCAATTCAGAATGGTATGGATACAATGTATTCTATTTGAGGTCCAAGTAGTTTCCCGTTACAATGAATCCTAAAGAGAAAAGAACATTTAATATGAATTCAAATAAATATGTGATGATTGTTGATATATTGTTCAGAAGGAACTATGATGGTGTATTACTGAGATGTGTTGATGAAAACAAATACCAAGAAATAATGAGGGAATTCCATGAAGGGATATGTGGGGGGAATTGTTCACCTACGACAACCACGCAAAAGATAATAAGAGCTAGATTTTATTGGCCATCAATCTTTATAGACTCATATGCCACAATAAGGAAGTGTGTATCATGCGAGTAATTTTCAAGGAAAATGAAGAGATTTGTGATGTCGTTACAGCCTATAACTATAGAACAACCATTCTCCCAATGGGGACCTGATGTTGTCGAGATAATAAATCCAAATTCAAGCAATGGACATATGTACATTCTCACCACTACAGATTATTTTACGAAGTGGACAAAAACAACGACATTAAAAAAGGTTGATTTTGAAGAGTTAATTAAGTTCCTCAAAGATAATATTTTATCAAGATTTGGTGTCCCGGACAAATTTATAACTAATAATGGTTTGATTTTCATCGGTTCAAAATTTACAGAATTCTGTGGAGAATATGGAATTACTATGGGGCAATCATCAAAATATTATCCACAAGGAAATGTCTTGCATAATCCACAAATAAAACACTCATTCAGATATTGCAGAAAACTATTGATAGCAACCAAAAGAATTGGCACTTAAAGTTGAGTGATGCATTGTGGGAAAGCAGAATGACTCCAACAGAGAGCACTGGGATGTCTATGTATACATTGGTTTATGGAAAAAAAGAAAAAATTCCAATCAACCTCGAATTTAATGCTTTGAATTTCATGATTAATACAAAATATGCAGAAGACATTTCACATATACAAAGGAGGATCAATCAATTGTTGAAATTGGAGGAAGAACGAAGTAAATCCCTAAATAGGACTTCTCAGAGACCGGACAATATCAAAAGATATTTCAATCGGAATCCAACTGTAAAAACTTTTCATAAGGGAGAACTTGTGTTACTCTAGAACAAATCCAAGGAGAAGACATCAATGCATTCAAATTTTGAAGTATTCTGGATTGGACCATACATCGTCAATAAGATCTTGGGTTTTAATTATTATATGCGCAAAGACATGAAGGGTAAAATATTAATGTTTCCCATCAACAAGAAACATTTGAAAGGTTTCTTCACCTAAAACTTTCTCATTTTCCTTGTACATAAATTTTATTTTTCAGTTTGTATATTCTTACCTTGACTCCATAGCCCAATGGATGGAAGCACCTGGTCATAAAGATCATGGATTCTTGACAACCCACATGGGGTTGTCCTCCCACAGTTGGAGCCAATTGTTGAGATCAATTCCCGCTTCCAATTTTTCCATCCCCTTTCTATTTTCCCAACTTCTTTTTTTCCATTTTTTCCCTCTTCTATACCTACCCTCATTCCCCTTTTTCTTTTCTCCCTTCTCATTCCCCTTTTTCTTTTCTCCCTTCTTTTTTTTCCATTTTTTCCCTATTCTATACAGTCTAAAGTTACTATACTTAGTTTTTTTTCAAAAAACGGCGGGTTCACGGGTTGGTGGACTCGTGGGTCTTCACCTCCATCCATGTTCCCATATCATGAGTTCAACCAAGTGCTTTGTTATAATATACTCAACCATTCTCGCAATTGTGGGTTCACAGGTTCAAGTTTTTACCTTGCAAGTTCTGCAATCTCCATTTTTCACCTAAAGACTCGTGATCTACATTATGACCATCGATATTGTCGCGAGTATTGATCCCCTAATAATTTCACTTCTATTATGTCCAACACTGATCGACCTCTATGCAATACTTATCCTATTTTTTTATTGTTCCCGACCGTGTGTTGGCAGGTTCACAAAAAATCCCAAATTCAAATTGCTCTCGTCCATCCCCGCCATCTTAATTATTTTCCCAATACGCATTTAGTATCGTTTAATTTTAATAAATGATCATCCAAGCTCCGTAAATATCATCATTAATAAGCAAAGGGCTCGAGGAGATTTTTCATTAAATTGCATTAAAGAAGGATTTTCCAAGGGTTATATTATTGTTATCTCTCTAAAAGGTTTCATTACAAGTTATTATCTAGTCGAAAGAACACTCTCATCAACTTATGTAAGTGGTAGCCAAACAACAGTTCTGTGGTGATACTTTGAACATATTTGGTCAAGAAAACCAGAACTTTTAGTGGTCCAGGGCATACTCGTATTACTCATCGCCTCCTACACAGAAATATATAATCTGGACTTCCAGAATTTCTCATGCAGGGTGTGTCCTTGAGGTATTCGACTACAAAGAACTGGTTGCATGGTGCATTGAAAATTATGCACCGAGTCAACGAATCATACAACTCGAGGATTGTTCCCCCATCTCTCTTACGCCACAATTGTTCTATAATATGTTGAAGCTCCCTGAGCCAACACTTACCTTTAAAGGAGAGTATTGCAGAGATTTAAAAAAAAAAAACATGACAATGTCTTGGGCCTCTTTAATGAGTATTTTTAGAATCACATGGTTGTCGTAGAGGACATAACCAGGATTCAAGTTGACTCATTCAAAAACCCCTTTAGGGAAATCGCTTGGTTGTTTACTAGGTTGGCAGGCCAAGAAAGCACCACCACCATTTCCCGCAAGATTCTTTATATTTTATATTTTACATTTAAAGATAAATCTATTATCGATTGGGGAAATTTTATTTCCATTGAAATCTCCTCCCAACTGTCACATTACAAAAGAGACAAGAAACTCTTTATGGCTTCGTATTTGGTATTTGCAATAGCATATTTCTGTCAGTTTCCAAAATTGACTATCTGTAAGAGAGTGAACTGTGAAGTTGATCTAGTCACTTCGGGTATCAAGCATTGTGGAGACACAAAACTTCTTTGCACCTTTACAATTTTTACAATGATTTCGTTTCAGTCTTTAAGGGACTGTTGTTTGGTAAAAATACCCCCATGATATCATACCATGCAAATAAATTCTTGGAGAAAAAGGGGATGTTAGAGAATATGGAAAATCACAATGTTATCAGGATCTTCTGTTCCAAGGAGAATCCCTCCTTTCTTCCATACCACATATCTGATAAAAAATTTATCACGGAAGTAGCAAGGAAATATAATTTCTTGCTACAATTTTTCCACGAGAAACAGAAAAAGAAATTCATACCCTTGCCTTGGAAAATTGGAGACTTTATATTAAGGAATATAAACAAAATTGATGAGTATGTGAATCACTTCCATAATGTAAATCTAAAGTATGTTGAAAGGATAAAGGGGTTTGACCCTAACATAATTTTCGTGGAACATATGTTATTAGTAGGATTCGTCAACTCATTCATTCATACTATTTTGAGTGAAGAAGAAGATAACAACTTAAGTTCTCCTTCTTACAACGTTGGTGACTTGGAAAAAATACTTAGTACTAATAAGTTTTACAAGAAAAAAGGAAAGGGTCTCAGCGAGAAGAGTGCCCAGTATCTAGTTGTTACCCCTAAAACTACCACATCTCGGATTAATGCTCCAACGGCCCACCCAACTAGGAAAGTTACCAACAGTATTTCAAGAGGCAGAGGAGAAAAGAATCCCCCTCTGGGAAAAATCGAGAGCTCACACAAGCTTCCTCTGAGAAAGAAGAGGAAGAAAATCATGCTAGAGGAAGAATTCCATCGCATAGAAAATGACATCAACAACTTCTCTCTTGAAGATATGGATCTCGAGGCGGATATCGTGAAATTTTTTCTCACAATTGATCAGTCGGGAAACACGGCCCGTCAAAATTCATCATTAGAAGTCATTGAGAATGAGACTTTCAGTGAAGAAGAGTCATTCACTTTCCAAAGCGTGGTCTTCGACAAGGAGTCTAAGAAATTGATTATTGAAAAAGATAATATGAAAAATAAGAAAGGAAAATCTCATCTAGAGGTTGACCTAAAGGATTTATGGCCCTCCCAAATTTCCAGAATTCACATAGCAATTGGATATGCTCTGGATGAATCCATTGGTGGTTTAGAAGTAGAAAACACGAAGTTGAAAGAAATGATCAAGGAACCGAAAGACGTTTTAATGCCTCTTCCACTTATTTCCAATCCTTTATCAATAGTCAGACTGATCCAGATTTTATGAGAAAAACGAAATGAATACAGATTATTAAAATATGCTTAACACATAATAACAAAGATACAATAAAACTGGTTTTCTATTCAATAAGGAAATAAGATGAAACTATAAAATGCAGCGGAAAACAAGCTTGTTGGAATGGTGGTGGCTTATCTCTGAGAAGAGATGTGATGGATGTGCTCATTCGCAAGAACATCATTACAATGAGGCTCTAAAGGCATTTTTACAATAAACGGGAATGTCAAAAACCCTAGACATCCAAAAACCTAACCCTAGGAGATGAAGCGCCAAAAGTCATGTGGGCCCTATTTGGGTAAGTTAGTACATCAACTTCGCAGGGTCGTAACTTTTACATATGATCTCCATTTTAGGTGCATGATAGCCTGTTGGAAATTTCTATTCGAGGACTACACATTTTGTTGTGATCTATCAAAGGACTATGCATTTTCAACTGTGGCGAGCCCTAAAAATGTTGTTTAGGGCCTCAAAACGGTCCCACAAGTCAGGGACTCAAAAACTACGAAAAAACTACCAAAATGAACCAGTTGGAATAGGTGGGAGGCCACTGAAATCCATATGGATCAATCCTCCCCCCTTATGAAGCAATGGTCTCCATTGCATTGAGTTCCCCCATCAGATGAGGAAATTTCTGTTGAATTTGGCCCTGGGTGAGCCACTTGCCTTGGTGCAGGAGCTTCCCTGCTTTGACAACTTGATAAAGTTGGATCCTTTGTTGTCAGGTGCCCTTGATCTATGTGTCCACAATCTGATCACTCGATTCCTATTGCATGCATCCAGGGTTGAGCTCTACTGGTATTAACTGCTCTTCTATCTCTGAGGTGTCCAATAATGGTAGGAAATATGGTCAAAGGAGAGCCACATTGAAGACTGGGTGCAGGCCAAGGAAAGGGGGAGTGTTGAGTGCAAAATAATTGTCACCCACAGCCTTGGTGATGGTGTATGGCCCATACCGGAGTGGGCTAAGTTTCTGATGGGGCCACGCATGGCGTTCTTTTTGCAAGTGCAACCAAACTTTGTCGCCCACCTGAAACTTATGTGGCACCTGGTGTTGATCATGGCGCTCCTTGTACTTGGCATTGGACTTCTGTAAAATATCCTAGACCTGTTGGCAGATGTGATGGATCCTCTCAATGAATCGGGTGTCTTTTTCATCTTCTGGTGGAGTAGGATACGAGTCGGCTAAGGTGTACGTCAGGGGTAGTGCAACATCCATGGGGCCCAATGGCTGGAATCCCAAGCCCACTTGAAAGGGGTTGTGGCCAGTTGAGCTATGCAGGGCTTAGTTGTAGCTATGTTGGACATAGGGAAGACTCCCATACCATGTGCGGGGGTTCTTGAAATTGTACATGTGCAGGATATGTACGATCATCCAATTGATGACCTCAGTTTGGCCATCTTTCTAGGGGTGGAAGGCAGTGGATTTGGTGAGCTTGGTATCCAGCAATGACTAGAGGCTCAACCAGAATATGTTGAGGAACTGAATGTCCCGATATGAGACAATGATTTGTGGGATCCCAAAGTTTACCCATACATGTTCAAAGAATATCTTGGCAGTGGACTTTGTAGTGATGTTCTTCTTGCAGGGGGCCAGAATTGCCATCTTGGAAAAGCGATCAACGACCACAAAACATAGTCATTTCCCCTCTTGGTGGACAGGAGGCATGACATGTAGTCCATGGAGATGGATTCCCACAGTTTGTTAGGAGTAGGAAGAGGGGTGTACATTCCATGTTTCTTAGTGGTCGGTTTGGAAACAGCGCAAGCGGTTCAGGACCTAATATACATGTCGACATCCTGTCAAAGTTTTGGCCAATAGAAATATTTTTGCACCACTTCTACTGTCATTTCAACGCCAAAGTGTCTTACCACTGGACTGTAATGAGCTTCCCAAATCATCTTCACATGCTCACTTCATGGAATGCAGAGATGGCTTAGACGACACAACAACCCATCCTAAAGATGGAAATTAGCGACCACTGAGTTTGCGCCCAACATTTGGTAGGTGGTGGATAAGTTAGGGTTTGTCTCATAGAGGTGGGACCATCCAGAGGTCTCATGCTCACAAGAGTCTAGTACCATGGTGAGTGTTTTGACTGGAGGTCGGCTAAGGTAGTCAACAATTCGGTTGGTAATTATACTTGATGTTCAAGTGGAACTGTTGTAAGTATGTGGACCACTTCTGATGGTGCTCATTATGCAATTTACCTTGGTTCTGCAATAACTGTAGTGGCTTGTGATTAGTGTGGATGACTGTATCCTTCCCCAGAATGTAATCTCTCCACTAGCGGTAGGATTTCACAATGGAGTACATTTCTTTGTCGTAAGTAGGGTACTTACGAACAACATTTGACAGTGTCTCACTATGATACGCCATGGGGTGGTCGTGTTGAGTGAGAATGGCACCCACATCACAATCTAAAGCATATCTCTCGATCTCAAAGGGATGTTGTAGTTCCGGTAATGAAAGCATTGGGGATGAGCACAAACGTTGCTTCAATTCATTGAAGACTTGTCTTTTGGATAGGCTCCTCACAAATTTTTCTTTACCGCCACCCCTGGTTACTTGGATGAGGGCCCATGCGATATGAGAGAATCCCAACATGAACCTGCGATAGAAATTGGCGAGGCCCAAGAAGCTTTGAAGCTCAGTGAGTGTTGTTGGGGATGGCTAGTCATGGATGAACTGGATCCACATGCACACCATGTTGATCAATGATGTAGCCTAATTAATGGACCCTGTCCATGCTGAATGAGAATTTTTCCAAGTTTTCATATAGTTTGTGTTGTCGTAGGGTGTGAAAAACCTGTTGAATATGATGCAAGTGTTCCTCCCAAGTCTTGTTATAGATGAGGATGTCATCCATATACACCACTACAAAAGTATTGGTGAAAGATCGCAGGATATTGTCCATCATCCTCATAAACGTTGTTGGAGCATTTTTCAACCCAAAGGGCATGACTAACCATTCAAAAATACCTTCTTTTGACTTGAAGGTAGTATTCCATACATCTGTATGTTCTATTGGCACCTGGTGGTAGCCAGACTTCAGATCAATCTTACTAAAATATTTTTCCCCCGTAAGCTGATCAAGGAGGTCGTCGATTCAAGGAATCAGGTACCAGTTCCAGACTGTGATTTTATTCAGGGCCCGGTAATCAATACAGAGTCATCAGGTCATGTCTTTCTTTTGCACCAGTACGATTGGGCTCCCACAAGGTGATGAGTTGGGATGGATGTGCCCCTTGTGGATCAGTTATTGGATCTACCTCTTGATCTCCTCATTTTCTAATAGAGAGTGACAGTAGACAGTCCCATTGGGTAGCGGTGAGCCCAGGGTCAGATTGATGGGATGCTTGACCTGGCAGTGTAGAGGTACCTCGATAGGAGAGGAGAATATATCTTAGTATTATTCCATGACCTTATCTATTTTATTTTGTTCTGTGGAGAGATTGATCGGGGAGGCCCTAGATGTGGCTGCAATCTTTCTCTTACTCTAAGAGTGAATAACGAAGAAGAAAAATTTCTCGGTCTAATAGATGACCTTCCTACATTTCCTGGCAGAGATCAAGGAAATAGTACTAGGAGGGACTTCCTTGGGTATCCTGTACAATTTACTATTCAAAGTAATAATAACACTATGAGGCCTACACTCATATACAGCATGTTGTTTCCACAAATAAGGTTGTCCCAAAATAACATTACAAACTTCGAGAGGAGCAACATCACACAATACCTCATCTTTGAAGGGCTTGATTTTGCATGACATTCGACATTGTTGGCTGACGTGGAGATCGCTTCATTGGCAGAGCCATCCACTAGTGTAGGGTTGTGGGTGCAGAATTGTCGACAGGGCCAACCACTTGACGACCTCTGCTGAGATGAGGTTCTTCTAGCTACCACTATCAATGATGAAGTGCAACAAGGTGCCTTTTACCCAAATCTGGTTCACCAAGCTGGAGCTTGGTGGTAGCAATGGTGGCACTGGGTTCCGCGTCAATGATCCGTCTTCCCCTTTCTGATTTTGACTCAGATTCAGAACCCACATCTGATTCAAAGGCTTTCACTTCGGCCACCAGCGACTTCCTTGAGCCAAAATCAACAGTGTTATGCCAAGGGCTCTTGTGGAAGTCGCACCACTTCCCCGTATCCTTCTTTGTATTTCTGGTGTCCTTATTTGCTTGTGGATTGGGTTAGTTTTCCTGATAGTGTCCATCTTTGCTATGTTCTTTGTTTTGTAGGTTGGGGTCGCCCTTTCCTAGTTTTTACTGTGAGGGGTTCCCAGGCCCAAATTGTCGCGTCTTTTGTTTGAGCTTCTGCTCAATTTTGACAGCATATCGATAGGTCGTGCCCAAGGAAGAGATGTCCAGAAATTCCATTTCAGTCTAAATGTATCTATCCAGAGCATTGTGATACTTGAGCACCAGATTTCACTCTGAATCTTTGATACCCATCTTAGTGTGCAGGGTATGGAAAATATTTGTGAAAACTGGCACTCTTTGGTCTCTTTCTTTCCGCAGTGTGGTCCATTTGGTATACAAGTCGTCATAACTTTGACAGGGTAGAATTTTTCCTTAATAGAATCCCTGATGTATTCCTAGGTGGCCACGACTATAAATAATGAGGGTTCCTCTGTTTCCTTTTTCTCACAAAAAATTTCCCACCGATCTTTGACATGGGGAACGACTTTGAGGAGTGCAAAAGTAATTTTTTCTCTATTTGAAAAATTATGGACAGAAAAATACCCTTTTAGTAGATTCAACCACTTGTCTACATCATCTGTGTCTATCTGACCTTCAAATATAGGAATATCAAAGTTGATTTGTACCTTGAAGGAGGAGGCACCTCCGCTCGAGGAATATGGGTCGCTTGTTGGTAGCCACCGAAGGATTTGTGAAAAACTATCCATCATCGCGTTCCTTTGTTGTGTGAGGGATTCTTCAAGAAACATTTTGAAAGGATCTCCTATCCCATCATCTTTCTTATATCCTGCCATGAGAGGTCATTTGGGCATGAGAGAGCTTTTGTCCTCAAGAGAAACAAGCTCGAGACCCAATTCTTTGTACCCTGACCTCATTGGGGACATGCATTAAGACGACAAGGAGCAGATCGCTTTGATACCACTGATCCATATTTTATGAGTAGAACGAAATGAATAGAGATTATTGAAATATGCTTAACACATAATAATAGAGATATAATAAAACTGGTTTTCTATTCAATAAGGAAATAAAAATAAACTGTAAACTGTAGCAGAAAACAAGCTTGCTGGAATGGTGGCGGCTTATCTCTGAGAAGAGATGTGACGGTTGCTTTCATTCACAAGAATATCATTACAATGAGGCTCTGAAGGCCTTTTTACAATAAACGATAATTTCAAAAACCCTAGACATCCAAAAACCTAACACTAGGAGATCATGGATGATTTTAGGGGCTAAATTTCTCTCATGGGCTAATTTTCCATGGTTTTTCCAAAAACGAGATTCGCTATTTTAAAAATGATTCGCTCAAATTCTATAGGATAAAATTATTTTACCTTAAAAATTGCCAAAATTTTATAAAAACTATATAAAATCCTTAGAAATTTGAATATTTTTACAAAAATATCGCCAAACATTTATAGTTGGCATATGAAGGATAAGTAAGATTCGCCAAGGTTTCTACATTTTAAAATAAGTTTCCATCTTTAAAATCATCCCTATAGGAGATGAAGCGCCAAAAGTCATGTGGGCCTTGTTTGGGTAAGTTAGTACATCAACTTCCTGAGGTCGTAACGTTTGCATACAATCTTCATTTTAGGCGCACGATAACCCATTGGAAAGGTCTATCTGAGGACTACACATTTTTTTGTGATATATCAAAGGGTATTTTCAATTGTGGCGAGCCCTAAAAACGTTGTTTAGGGCCTCAAAACGGCCCCGCAAGTCATGGACCCAAAAACTAGGAAAACAACTGCCAAAATGAACCAATTGGAATAGGTGGGAGGCCACCGACATCCATCTGGATCATAGACTCACCACACCCATTGTTAAATTAAAAGGATATTCAATACTACTTACATCATCCAGGAGCTACATGGAAAGGGATATTAGGAAAAGAATGGCATTGATCATAGAGGCATGGGAAGTTTCGAAAAACATTGTTTCTTTTGGTTGGAGGGTGCATGCCTTCCATGAATATTTGCAAGCCGAACTGAAAAATGAAGAAGGTTTTTACCTTGATGTTGTACTACCCTTTGGAAACAAGAGCTCTAACATGATGGAACTAAGGAGCAGAGAGGAGGATCTTCCCTCCCCAAGATAGATAAAACAGTTGAATATATAATGGAAAGAAAAGATTAAAAATTTGCATAACATTTTTCAAACGTGCAGCCAATCTATATCAAAGAGGGAAGAAATATTCAAGAGGCTCATGGAGATAGAACTAATAGGAAGCACTAACGAAGTACAAGACCCCAAGTTAATCATCAACTCAATGTTCCTAACAAAGCAATAGTTTGATGAATAAGTTGATATTTTTAAAGGGTTATCAGTTGAAAAGTTTTATGGTATACTTGAATATAATGAAGACGACATAGACAATTGACTAGTGAACTACTCAGTGAAGAATCAAGATATTGAAGAATAATTACATGGTATTTCCCTTGATTTATGAGACTTGGAGGGTGAGTTGTTCAACATCAAAATCCGCCATGAGATAAACATGTCACCAATGAAAAATTATATTGAGGAATGGTTCAAGAAAGAAATTGACAAATTGACTAACAAGTGGCAAGAAACAATTGAGATGGTTCCTGTAACCGTTAACGAAGACAATGAAAGGACACCAACAAGAAATTAAAGACATGAGAGACCATCATAGTAATTTTATGTTGATCACATCTTTCTTTCTTTATCAGTTCCTTCATCCAGTTACTCTGCTTCTTTGACTAGAAACGTTTAACCGAAGTGTGACAACTTCTCTTTTCTACTTTCCAAGTCTTGTTGTTCTTTTACAGTCCATCATTTTCCTTCTACAAGCTTAATTCTTGTGTATATTTTCTTTATGGTCCACGGGAGCCCCAATCCCAGTCCTTAGGACAAACGCATTTTAAATTTCGAAGAATATGTAACAGAGTATATATTTTAGAAATTTCAAGAGAGCTATTTCGGGATCAGTTTTTGGGATCTATCATTATATTTATTTGAGCTTCCCATGTGTCCACTCTCTTAAAGTTCTCTTATGCATGCATATCATCTTCTTTTTATTTTATGTGATCAAAAATATTTATTTTAACTATGATGGATGTGAGGAAATTTTTCTTATCTTCTTTAAATATATGAAGTGTGTGGTTCCTAGTCATTCCTCTGGAACTTTCTCTAAATAGAAAATAAAACGTTTTCCTTTTATTTTTCTTGCAATCTTTATATTTCTTTGATTACCATGACAGACTTTTGCAAAGTCCCATATTCTGAAAATTTATAGTCCAAAGAAAATCTTAAAGAGGAGTACCACCTCTATAAAAACGCAGGGGGGTTTACATCCTCGTGAGGTTGTTGTTTCGGTCCTAATGGATTCAAGCATCAAAAGAAGCACAACAAGTCGTCTCCTCCCAAACCCAAAAAACACCCTTTATTCCTCATATTAAACCCCCCTTTCTCACTACTCCTGCCACGCCCCTCAAGATACATAAATTGACTCGGGTTGAAATGGTTGAACGCCAACTTAAAGATCTTTGTTATAATTTTGCTGACAAGTGTTTTCCACGGAACAAGTGTAAGGAACATAAAATTTGGTGTCTATGTCTAACGATGTTTTTGAAGAAAAGGAAGATATGTCTCATGTACCTGAGCTACCCCCACTAGAGGATATTCCTGAACCCTCTGATTCATTGACAATTGAACCATTGATTTATCTCAATGCACTCTCATGTTTCTCTTCTCCACAAACCCTCAAATTAATTGGCTACATTAAGAACCGGAAATTCATCATTTTAGTTGATAGTGGCAGCACCCATAATTTTATTCATTGTTTCATTTCCCAAGAATTCAATTGTTATATCTATTCAATTAATAATTGAAAAATCATCATTGCCAATGGGGATTCCATGAAATTTTGAGGGCGTTGTGAAAATGTTCGCTTCCAAATTGGTCAATATCACTTGAAATCTCATATGTTTTCTATTTACGTGGGTGGTTGTGACATTTTACTCAGTGCAGAATGGTTACACACTCTTGGTCCTAACACCATGGATTTCCAGAAATTAACCATGCAATTCCAACAAAACGGCCAAAAACACCAGTTCCAAGGCATCACAACAGGGTCACCATAGATCATCAATTCCCATCGAATGGAAAATCTCCTCAAAAAAGGTCATTCAAGAATTATCTCCCGACTCCATGCCATTCAGTCAGTTGAGACACCCTCTGTACATCCCAACCTTTGATCTATCCTCTCCCAACATCAAGTTGTGTTTCAAACCCCCAAGGACTTCCATATTCTTGTAGTGTCTATGATCATTATGTTCCTCTTGTTTCGGATAGTCTTCCTCCAAATTTTCTCCCTTATTGTCATCCCTTCGTCTAGAATAATGAAATTGAAAAAATTGTTCAAGAATTGTTAAAAGTCGATGTCATTCGTCCCAGTGCCAATCCCTATTATTCTCTAGTAGTCATGGTACTCAAGAAATAAGTTACTTGGTGCATGTGTCTTGGTTTTCGATCTCTCAAAAAACTCACCATCAAAGACAAATTTCACATTCCTGTCATTGATGACCTTTTGGATGATTTAAGTGGTGCTTAGTATTTTACCAAACTTGATCTTTGCTTTGGATACCACCATATTCATATGAAAGAAGAATGCATTCAGAACTCATGCAGGTCATTATGAGTTCTTGGTTACGTCATTTGGCCTCTATAATTCTCCCTCCACTTTTTGAATTCTCATGGATCATGTCTTTCGTCCTTTCCTTTGTCATTTTGTCTTGGTTTTCTTTGATGATATTCTCATCTATAGAAAAACTTGGAAAGAAAATATCTCCCATGTGGATCAAGTCCTCCAACTACTGGCTCAGCACAAACTTTTTCTTAAGCAGTCTAAATGTTCCTTTGGAGCCCCTAAAGTTGATTACTTGGGACATATTTTCGGTAAGGATGGTGTCAGGGTAGATCCAAATAAAATTGAAGCTATGTAGGATTGATCCCACCCAAAAACTCATAAAAGTCTACATGGATTCTTGGGTTTGACGGGATATTATCGTAAGTTTGTTAAGAATTATGGAAAATATGCAGCTCCTCTCACAACACTTCTTAAAAAGAATGCTTTCAGTTGGACTCTAGAATCCAAACATGCATTCCAAGATTTGAAAGTGGCTATGTACACTACTCTGGTTCTGGCTCTCCCTAACTTCAATAAGACCTTTGTACTAGAATGTGATGCCTTGGGGAAAGGCATTGGGGTTGTTCTCATGCAAGATGGTAGTCTTTGGATTTCACCAGCAAACAATTGTTTGAGCGCCATTTGGGCCAGTCCACCTATGAAAAGGAAATGTTGGCTATTATTCATGTTATGGATATTTGGTGTCCTCATATCTTGGGGCAACGCTTCGAAATCAAAATTGATCATCAAAGCCTCAATTATTTTCTAGAGAAAATAATTTATTTCTCGGAGCAACAAAAATGGGTAACCAAATTGTTTGGCTATGATTATGAGATCCTCTAAAAAAAAGGAAAATAAAATGTGGTGTTTGATTCCCTTTCCAAGAAATATGAAGAAGACAGGTCTCTTTTTTCCCTCTCATTCATTGTCAAGAATTGGCTTCAATTGGTTTGTCGGGAATGGTTGCAAGACCCTAAACTTTCAATATTGATCCAAACTGTAATGATCCCAAGCCAAATTCTTTCTTAGAATCACTAACTACTACTAATTTATTGAGTTATTAAGTGCATACAAGATTCATCAACACATGGAGATCACAATATATTCAAGATGTAGAAGCACAAGCAAAGATCTGACC
>SNQJ01S0053582.1:71927-87142 GCA_010110895.2 Picea sitchensis | reverse complement strand
AGAAAAATACAATATATATTCTATTACACCACTCATTTTTATAAGATAACCATCACTATATTTTTGTGGGGAAGAATGTCAAAAAATATTAGAGGTGGGAAAAAAAGTAAAGAGGATGAAAAGGGTGATGATAAATGTTATTTCCCTTGCAAGAGATGTTGTACTGTATGTCCTGTAATAATTTTAATAGCATCAACTAAAAGACATTGTAGGAGATATGTTCACATTGACGGTGTTAGCACTCTGTAAATTTTGTCGGGCTGAATAGACAAACGATAGAGGTAACTGTTTCAACCAAATTTAGAGCTGAGGCAATAGCCTGCTCAACTTGGAGAGGGCTCTCTTGTGTCACTGGGTATATATATGGGAATCGATGGCTAGTTTTGGTTTGTTTGGGGGTTTTTATAAAATTGCTAGCAAGGAAGGAGAGGAACACTTTGGGATATGGAGTCAAAAATAAATAATACATTGTAAGACCTGAGGACTATTTAGAGGAGAAAGGCTAAATTGGGTAGTGAGTCCAAGTTTATATGAAAATATTTGCATGGCGTCAGAAGAAAAAGAAACACATAACTACATCAGAACATTACATAAATGAAATCAGACTCACTACCTGATTTATCCTTTCTCCTCTAAATAGTCCTCAGGTCTAACAATGTATTATTTATTTCTGACTCCATAGCCCAAAGTGTTCCTCTCCTTCCTTGCTAGCAATTTTATAAAAAACCCCAAACAAACCGAAACTAGCCACTGATTCCCATATATATAACCAGTGACACGAGAGACCCCTCTCCGAGTTGAGCAGGCTAGTGCCTCAACTTTAAAGTTGGTTGAAATAGTTACCTTTGTCATTTGTCTATTTAGCTCGAAATTTTTTACAGAGTGCTAACATTCTAGCGCTGTTGCCGGGGATGGAATTGAAATTTTTTTCCCTGGGAAGAACGACATGGTTGAGTTCTAAGGTTTGAGAGCAACAAACACTTAGGCACATATTGGTTGTATTCTTTCTCTGGCGACTCCACACATCAAAAATCAGTTCGAAGGTGATTCCACTGGTAGAAGAATCCATAAATTTGAATTTTATATGGCGACTCCACTCTCATGAAGAATCTGGCTTCCAAAACATTATTGGAGACTCCACTCAATTTTCAAATGTAATTCAAAGATCGCATTGAGAAATGAAATCCCTTGACAGGGGCACAAAAAGACATTATGGAAGAAAACAGGTACTTAAAATTGAAATTTTTCGAGGGCATTCAACTGTTTTTTATAGGTTGCCTCTGCTTTCTCCTTGAACACGCCAAACAAATTTTTCTTTATCTACTTCATTCTAATGATGATCGAGAAAAAAATGCAATCATTCATCCTCCTCTTAAAATTTCACATGCATACCCCCACCGTATTGATGATCTCGATAAGAGTGTTACAACTGGGCCATGTGATGACCACGATAAAGTTGATAAACCCCATAAATCCAAGGTCGGTACCTCTTCCCCTATTTCTATGTCCTCCATAGCCCAACTTAGATACATACCATTGAAGCTACCCCAAGTCCTCCACGATTTCCCTCTAAATCATCATGAGTATCTACCTGTGTTTGATGGAGAAACTAATTTCATCTCAGCTGAAAAGCACATCCAAGGGTTTGAGCATTCAATAGATTTATTTGATATTGACCATGATGATGTTTGCAAGAGATCCTCCTCTCAATCCTTGAAAGGGAACACCAAAGACTGGTTTAGACACTTGCGGCCAGATACAATTAGCTCATGGGAGGAATTGAAGAACATTTTCTTGAAGTTTTGGGGCAAGAAGAAATATTTGGAGCTACAACTTGCAGAGTTCTATGCCTTGAAATGGCAGAACGACGAATCTATCTCTATGTTTAGTAGAAGGTTTTCAATTATTTATTACAAATTTCCTGAAGAAATTCAACCCACTGAAGTAGCTTCCATGTTCCATTATATGACAACTCTTCATCCAGATTTGTATTTCCTCCTAATGGAAAGGAGACCCAAGTCCTTACAAAAAATGTTTGATGATGCCTAGGATATTCAGCACAAAATCCAATCATGTAAACAAATCCAAAATGAGGAGTTAAATGCTAAAGAAAATAAGAGTGAATATGAACAAGAAATAGTTGATTGGAATCTTAAGCATAGAATGGATAATATCATAAACCCTCTTGAAGTCTCAAATGATTTTGATCCTGTTAAAAATCACACTACATTTGTTAAAATAAAATGTGCTTCTCTAGCCTCTGAGCCACCTCATGATATGCAGGAAGTTGGTCATTTTGTAGACAGTCAGGAGGATCAGTTTGAAAATCAGTTTGTTGAAGAACAAATAAATTTTCCAGGTCTGTTCTTATTGGATGATGTTGGATATGATGTTGATTTGCCTATATATGATAAACAAAAATGTGATCATGATATGAAGACTCTCTTCTTCAGCAGTACCGTGGGGAGTAGGACATCAGGTCAATGGAAGAAAACTCTCTACCTCTATGCTTCACTACTTTCAAATTGTTGAAAGAAAATTCTTAGATTATTGTTGAGGTAAGCGAATTTGTGCCAATGCAAAGTCACATAGAACCAACAAAACAAATTGACGAGACATTGCAACACTCTTCTCAAACGCTTTATAACCCTGTTCTTTGTTCTGAAGAAAAAATTGTAGATTCGGAAATTCAGTCATTAGTCCAAGAAAGGGCTGAAGGTGAGAGTATCCAAAATCCCAAAAAGATGGAAAAATGTACCTATGATAATACTGAGAAGAATAAAGAAGGTTGTGAGTCGGGTGACAAAACCTTTCCATTATGTTTTTCATCATTCGAATTATTGAAACAAAATGGCGTTTCAAATCATAAAATATCCAATCATGAAGTCGAAAGTGATGAAAGCATCGAGCTTACAGGTGAAAACTCTCTCCCCTTATGTTTTTCCTCCTCTAAATGGTTAAGAGAAAATTATGAAATTTCAGAAAGGATAGGGACTTTTGACTATATTCAAAGTAGAACTGTTTCACATGAAAGGGTCATCATCATTAAAGAAAATCGACTACACTCACATGCATTGCACGATCATCTCTTGGAAGGGAATTTCGATCTAGAATTTCAATCAGAGATTAATGATCAGATTAAGGAAGAAGTCGATCAAGAAATTTGTATCAAGAGTCTTTTCCTTTGTCCTGGAACTAATGTAGATGTTCAACAATATTGCCCACAAAACAAGGTATTTCAAGGTTGTCTATCTCCCCCTAAAAATGACGTAATGACCCTATTTCTGAATAGACTGGATATGGATGGAGATTTTGAAGTTTTGCACATGAAAACTCCAAACAACGAGCCAACCCTTGTGGAAGAATATTGTTTTTCTATCTTGAGTCCTGAAAAGAAATCGTTCTATCATGTGATTCATGATCTTGAGACTCATAATATGAGAAAGGTTTACGATCAAAATCTACCAATAACGGTGGATTTTAATGAATCAATGTATGTACCAGATATGAATATTTTCACACCAGGTGATGCTTTCTAGCCTTGGTTTCTTTATGATTCAGGAAATCTTTGCCACCAAAATTCTCAACAACTCTGTCAGTTTTTCAGAAGTCGACAAGTTGAATCACATAAAAAAAAAAATTCAATGGAAGGAGTGACACACGGCGATTGTTTTACGCATATTCTGAAAGATCCATTCGCAATCCTATTAAAAGAAACAAACAGTCCAAATATTTTTACTTTTTTGAAAATCATGGATGAATTTTTAAATGAAATATCAGTTAGCGGGATTTGGAGCAAGTTTGTGCAAGATAAACAGATAGAGGATAAAATGCTCACATGGTTTCATTGGCATTTTGATTTCACTTGATTAATGGATCATTTTAGTAGTTAGAGTAGATAGGAGTGTGCGAATAAGTTTGTTAGACACACACTTTCAGTTTTTGTTTCCAGTATTGTGTACAGTCAGTTTTCAGTGCTATATCTAGTGTTCATTTGAGAACGATGTGCAGAGTTTGGACTATAGAAGACACCAGTGAGAATGTAGGAACGAGGCCCATGCACATTTTTGGGATCAACCCAAGGGATCGGGCACCGGGTCTATAGGTTCTTTGCTACCTCACAGGGAGGATAACATCCTCAATTGGAGCCTATGTTGTCACCATAACATTTTTTCAGACAAGATCCAGGTCTCGGGAAGTTATAAAAATCTACATCGTCGTGGGATCTTGATAATTCAGAAAATTGATAATTTAGAGAACTGGGAAATGCATGGCGGCGTAAAGGCAAGTATAGAGGAGGCGCAAAAAGGTAAATATTTATAGACCGTTGATTATAAAATGACCCAAATCAACGGCTAGAGCCCATATCGGGTGACAAACTTGCACGGGACTTAACTATATAGAGGCAGACTGGGGAAACCATTGTGGTTTTCAAGATGGATGCGTGTCACCCCTAGAGTTACGTCGAGGCGAAAGGCGGCTTTCCTGAAACCACTTTCGCCAAAACCCCGATATCACGTGTTCCTATACGTCAAATCAAACACTCGTGGGGTGTTGGTGGCAGCTGGTCGAAATCACTCTATCTCACTCGTTCGGTACTTCACAACTGTATAATGTTAGGTGAACACTGCCATTTAATGAAATCAAATGCTAATCATTTGAAATGGATTGGACAAGCATGGTAAATCAACGTATCTGTCAGCGAATCTATCAACATTTCATCATTGGAACTCTATAATTACCCAAGTATGAAGGCATTATTTTTATTCGTGAGTGAAGTAATTTCCAATTTGCTAAACTCTCTGATCTCTGTAAGAACTTTTCGATGTCTATGAAACTATGATACATGGACCAAGCTACGCCCAGTGAAATCGGTTGTTCAGGCAACATGGCAAGTTTACCTACGAGCAGTAAAGAACGTGCAATTGCACGTATATTGGTGACAAAGTTCCATACAAAACCTATTATAGATTCCAGATTGGAAGTCAGGCTTAATCCCATTATGAAGGATCTAGTCATCAACAGGTGAGTTGTAAAAAAGAAACGAACCAAATGACAGAAGAAAGAGGTCAGAGTCAAAATGGCTGAAAGTGTTGGAGAGAATCAACCGGTCTGGTTGGATACTCTAAAGGATGAGATCACTAAGTTAAAATAATTTTTCAAGTAAACATAAGTAAATCCCAACAAGTTTTGGAAAGTTGGCATCTAAATATGATGAACCTGTTTCTAACGGTCCCTCTAAAGAAGGGTAATAGTTATTACAAATCATTTCTTGTTTGTAACTGACCTCTAATCCTAGAACGACGAGAAGTTTGAATGTTTTGTATTCCACGAAGAAATCTTCTATATATATATATATATATATATATATTATCTAAGAGAATAAGAAAGGAGAGGGGGGAGCCTTCCCTATGTGCAGGAAGTCCTTTGTAAATTTTGGGGTTATTATGAATATATAAATGCAGAGGCAGATTTTAGACTGTTTATGAAAAGATTCTAACTGGTGGTGATATGAGTCTTGTCTCTTTTCATAGTATGTGTTTCATGTGCTCTTATATTTCATTCACACTTCTTATTGTCTAAATTGAAGGATTAAAGATCCATAATTCATCATTCGATGCTCTCGGCTTAGCAATTTAGATCATGTTTATCTCTTTCCGAACTATGTCTGATTTCATTTCTGTAATGTTCCGATGTAGTTATGTGTTTCTTTTTCTTCCAACGCCATGCAACATTTTTCATATAAACTTAGACTCACTCCTGATTTATCCTTTCTCCTCTAAATAGTCCCCAATTATGACAATGTATTATTTATTTCCGACTCCATAGCCCAAAGTGTTCCTCTTTTTCCTTGCTAGAAATTTTATAAAAACCCCCAAACAAACTGAAACTAGCCACCGATTCCCATATATATACCCAGTGCAATGAGAGAACCCTCTCCGAGTTGAGCAGGCTAGTACCTCAGCTCTAAAGTTGGTTGAAACAATTACCTATGTTGTTTGTCTATTCAACCCGACAAAATTTACAGAGTGCTAACAAACGAGGGATCAAATGAATATTGTCTTGTGGTAATGTAACACACACATGGTGGGGTGAAAAAATTGCATTCTTCTTAAGAAGATTAATATCCTCATTCGGGGACTCTATTCCATTATGCTCTTCCAAGGCTTTCCAGCCACAGTCTCCATGCTCCCAACCGAGCTCAAAACTGGTAGATACCCTCTTCCAATTCCTTCAGGTTCTTTCATCCCCCCTATAATTTCATATGACTGTGGGTGATGACCAGGCGCCAAAACAACAGGCACCAAGACAACCACCGCACAAATCCTTCAGAGTGGCAAACCTCCGAAGTTCACGATCCGATGCTATGTGTCCTCATGGATTTCGACGACCCTAATTACTGCGGGACTTCAATGTTCGAAAGTTTCAAACGTTCCTATACCTTTTTCCTTCGAAGTACTCCATACCCAGAGTTACAGATCGAGTGCCATGTGTTCCTTGTGATCGACAATTATGATCGTCTTCGGGACTTTGGTGTTTGAGAGTTCCAAGAACTCCAACTCTTTTTCCTTCGAAGTACTTTGTACCTGAAGTTCTAGATCAGGCATCACATGTCCATCTAAATCAACGACTCAGGTCCACTTCGGGACTTCAGCGTTCAGGAATCTCGGACGCTCACACCACCTTTTCTCCTGTAGTGATTTCACCCGAAATCAATGATCTATCGACACGTGTCTCCTTAAAATCGACAGTCACGATTTACTTCAGGAGTTCTCAACTCTCGTGACCCCACTTTCCTCTGAAGTGTCTATCTTCTGAAATGGAAGATCTGCTGACACCTTTCCTCAGTTGACAGATGACTTAGATGAACTCCGACTCTCCATCCTTTGACATTTCTTGTTCAACACAACCCCTTTTCTCCTAGAGTGACTTTCCTCCAAAGTGAAAGATCTAACGACACCTGTCCCTTTGACTTGGATGAATCAGATCTACTTTTTCTCTTTGGGCGTCGGGAGTTTCAACCTCTCCACATTCACCTTCTCCTGGAGTTCTTACACCTGAAGTTGACGATCCATCGACACGTGTCTCCCACAGATTGACGACTGCAAATCACTTCGTCTCTTCAGGTTTCAGTAGTTTCGACCTCTCCACACTCTCTTTCTCCCAAAATGATTACACCTGAATTCGATGATCTAGTGACACGTGTTTCCCACAGATCGACATCTGCGAATCACTTCGGCTCTTCAAGATTCAAGAATTTTAACCTCTCGACACTCACTTTCTCCCTGAGTTCTTACACCCAAAGTTGACGATCAGTTGACACGTGTCCTTTCTCTCAGATCGACGGTACAGACGAACTCCGTTACTCCACGGATTTCCAAAGGAAATCATGACTATCCTCCTAGAAACCTTTCTAGGTCTGACGGTCATTATCCGACCAATACCAATTTGTTCGTCGATTGATGGTTCACAGTGATTGCAGGGCCGCAATGTGCTCTCTCTTTATCTGAGGGATCAATCTCCGCAATCAGAAAAGTATTCACCCAACTCAGTCTAATCGTGGTCATTGATCCTCCATCCCGACTAGATCAATGATGTTGGTGAATTGCGGACCGTGAACTAGCACGTTTCACCTCCGCTCTCCGCAACGATTCCCCACCATTGATCCTTGTTCATGGATCGACAGTTCACAATGATTGTGGGGCCCAATATCTGAAATATAGGAAGTGCTCACCCGACTCTATCTAATCATGGTCGTTGATCTACCATTTCCAGCAAGATCAATGATGTTGGTTGATTGCGGGCCGTGAACTAGCGTGTATGCTAATTTCACCTTCGTGCCCCACAATGATTCCTAACCATTGATCTAACCGTGTGACTGGTGTTTGAATTGTTAACGTCAGTGGTTCTTTGATTCGATCTGATGACTGAGATAGGTTTCCATCCCGATGAACGATCCTAATTCATCTCCTCAGTCAGGTTCTTGATTTCATCTATGTCTCTTGTTACTCAGGGAGTTCAGGTACCTTTGACTAACCATGAGGTTTGACATTCGAGGCGTTGAAATCCCGAAACTCCGAAATCATTATGAACTAGCTCATTTTGGGCTTAGCGTAGGGTTCCTGGACCAAGGTCACATGGATTTTTAGATGATGCTTGGTCTATGAGCTCTACTCTTTAGCCAGGTTTTGAATAAGTTCATGGGTGTGAATTCAAGGTCTCTCAGACTACTGGTTTGAAGGAAACACCTTCCTAGTTCGCATAATCCTTAATTTTTGAAAATAGGTAGAGTAAACTCATGAGGTTACTGAGGCGGTAGTAGTGCCAAGAGGCTTGCTCTGATTCCAGAGTTGTGAGGTAGTTCCCTGGGGAAAACACGTTCAAGAGTTAAACTATGGCACACGGGAAAAATAAAAGGACAAGTCCTCAAGGAAACCAACGTATATACAAAATTTAACCTTTTCAGTGCAGAACCATTTAGAGATAAGTAAATACATGCATGCAACTATTAATTCCCAATTCAACACATAAAATATAGAAACACTTATTAGAACCAGACAACATGAAGCGACTGTTGGAAAGGTTGTCTGTTTCCACCCAACCATAGGCTCAGTCATTCCTTACAGATTTACCACTAACCACCCTCGAGCTAGACCATGATGCTCTTTGTTTTTGATTGGATATCTTCTTTTGACTCAGAAATAGATAGGGATGAAGGTTACTTTCCTTCTTCCGTCTCAGTCTCTATTTCTTGCAATCATAAAAAATTCTTTTTCACAATTCTTTCTTCAATCCCAGAGATTTTGTGCTCGTCTTTTCACTCTTCGCATATTTTCCTCTATGTCCCCCACACTTTCCTTTCTTGCCTTTCCCAACAAGATTGCATGTGGCCTGAATTCCTAGTCTATGGCTAGGTCTGGAAACCTTATAGATGGGCGGTCTTCCCCATCCCCTCATTAACTCTTGAGGAGGTCTTCCCATCTACCAGCATGACTTAAATTCATTCTTGGGTCAGAGGGTTGTTCTGATCATGAGAAATTAAATCCAACACAATACTGGTTTGGTGGAGGTTAAGGAAACAACCCTGCTGGGTGCCAGTGTTCTGCCTTAACTTGCTGGCATTCTAGGCACTTAGCTAGATAGTCGGCTATGTCCTTTTTCAGTCCAGTCCAATAGAATTGTTTCCTAGTGGTTGTGATCATTTTCTGATATCCTCGGCGACCAATATATGGTCTCTTGTGTAGTTCATCCATTAATAACCTCTTCAAGTCGTCACAACTTGGAATATACAATCTATTTCTGTAGGTCAGTAGGCCTTCATCAAGCATCTGATAGCCTTCATACTTTATCCCTGTAGGCTCTTGCCTTAGGTATGAGGTCAGGTATGAGGTCACGGTCTTGAAGAATGCATCTATTTCTTGTGCATTCATGATCCTTTCTCTGACATTCGTTTCATAGATTCTTACTACTGCCAGGTGAATCGTTTTCATACTTCTGCTAAGGGTGTCTACTACGCTATTTTCCTTCCCTTTGATGTGTTCAATTTCTAAGTCGAACTCACTAAGGAGATCCATCCACCTAGGTTGTCTAGCATTGTGTTTTGGTTGATCAAACAGGTGCCTCAACCCATAGTGGTCTGCCATAAGTACAAATCTCCTACCTAGGAGGTAATGCCTCCATATTTTTAAGGCATGCACTATGGAAGCCAACTCTAGGTCATGGGTCACATAATTGATTTCATGCTCATTCAATTTCTTGGATGCATAGCAAATTACACGTCCCTCTTGCATAAGGACTCCTCCGAGTCCTTCCTTGCAGGAATCTATACTCACAAGGAAGTCATTTTTAGGGTCTACAATCTTCATCACGGGTGCATGGATCAGGAGGTATTTTAGTTCCTGAAATCTTTCTTCACATTTTGATGTCCAAGTGAATTTAACCCCTTTTTCTGGAGGGCAGTGATTGGACAACCAATCTTGGAAAATACTTTTATAAACCTTCTATAATATCCTTCTAAGCCCATAAAGTATCTAATATCAGATACATCCTTTGGGGTAGGTCATTCCAAAATAGACTTGATCTTGTCAGGGTCTACTACTACCCCTTCTTCAAAAATGACATGGCCCAAGTAATGCACTTGCTTCTGGAAACAATCACACTTGCTAAACTTAGTGTAGAGATGATGCTCTCTTAGTACTTGAAGTACAAGTCTAAGATTTTATTCATGCTATTCTTTGTTCTCAGAGTATATTAATATATCATCAATGAAAACCAACACAAATATGTCTAGGAATTTGCTGAGTACATTTTTCATCAAGCACATAAAAGTGGCAGGGGCATTGGCTAGTCCAAATGGCACCACCACAAATTCATAGTGACCATACCTTGTCCTGAATGTTGTTTTGTGGATGTATTCATCCTTGATTCAGACTTGATGGTATCTAGACCTGAAGTCAATATTTGAGGAAATGGAAGCACCCCCCAACTAGTCGAACAAGTCATTGATTCTTGGTAAGGGGTACTTGTTCTTCATGGTTGTCTTATTGAGTAGTCTATAATACATGCACAGTCAGAGCGTGCCATCCATATTTTTCACAAGCATGGCTGGTGCTCCCCATGGAGACATATTCGGTTGAATGTATCCTTTGTCCATCATTTCCTTTAGCTGTAGCTTGAGCTGAACTATATCGGGTGTACTCATCCTATAGGGTGTCCTAGACACTTGCACCTTTCCTGGTGCAAGTTCTATCGAGAAGTTAACGTCTCTTCTCGCAGGTAGACCCGATACCTCTTCTGGAAACACGTCTCTATACTCTCTTAATATGGGGTGGTCCTCTAGGTTCAGTTTATCATCCTCAATAGATTCTAACACCTGTATTGCATATAGAGGACACCCCTTTCTGCAATAATTTTTCATTTGAAGGGATGATATTTGTCTCACTGAGACAAGCTTCTGAATCCCTTGGAGGGTCATCTTTCTCCCTTCTCCATTTACACATTTTAAATTTTTATAGTAACAGTCCAACTTAGTTTTATAAGAAGCCAACCAATCCATATCAATCAACAAGTCATAAGATCCTAGGGGTAGCATGTTAAGGGTCGCTTGGGTGGGAAACCCATCCATGATGAATTGGCAAGCTGGTAAGACCTTTGTTACTTTTCTGTTGGTTCCAGTGGCTAGTTGTACCAACCATGGATTAACATGTCTAACTGGTTGCAATTTACACTTATCAACAATCCGAGGGGCCACATAACTCAAATTAGAACTCGAGTCAATTAAAATAGAAACTAGACAGTTGGCGATCATAAATTCCATCTCCACCACTGAAGCTTGGTGGTTGGCTTGTTTATTATTCAAAGATGCATAAATTCATTGTATTCTCCTAGCCACATCATTGACTATGGTAGATTCCTGGATTTTGTAGACTCTCCTACTATTTTGCTGCCTGTGTGGGAAATCCCTCAACATATGTTCTTCTCCGCAACCCCAACATTTCAAGGGTTCTCTCTTTGGCTTATCGGTATTTCCTGGGGTTGATCCAAAAGGTTTATTTCCACTTTGAGAGGGGAAATTATGTTGATACACACTTTAGGTAGGAAGGCTCATCCTTGAATCCTTACTATAGTTCTTAAATATTGAGGATTGAAACCCCTTATTCTTGAATCCCAAACTACTCTTCTTCTTCCAGTCCTCACGAGGTTCTGTCTGGCACCCAAACTGTTCATAACAATACCTTGCCTTCCAGATGGTGTCTTCTAAGGTCTTTGACTCATCAAACTCAATCTTCTTCTAGTAGGTCTGAGGTAACCCACTGATAAATCGTTGGAAATTTACCTTTTCATCTTTTATGTAGGGGACATACCTCAACAACTCAAGGAATTTATTGATATACTCCTCTATGATGAGTTGTCCCAGCTTGAGTTCATAGAACTCCTTAGTCTTCCTGTCGAAGAATTTCTCTAATAGATACTTCTCCTTGAAGTTTTTCTCAAACTGTTTCCATGATAATCCTTTTCATGGATCCCTTTCACATTCTTAAGATCCTCCCACCAAATGGAAGCCTTTCCATTTAGGTTGAAGATGGCTATTCGAGCCTTCAAGTTTTCATAATAGTCATGAACTCTAAAGTAATTCTTTAAACCAAGAATCCAACCTTATTCCTCTTCCCCCTTCTCAATATCTCCATTGAAAGAGGGTGGTTTGGATTTCTTGAACTCTTTAGGGTCATGACTTTTGGAATGCTTTCTCTTATTTCCTTTCTTCTGAGAATGTGAGCTAGTTTTTATACTAGAAGATCCCCTAGAGTTGTCCATTCCCTTTCCATAGGACTCTCCTGATGAGCATCCCCTACCACCAAGTTGGGCCTTCCTTGAGGTACTTCTCCCTGTGTGGCCACTTATGGGACCACATTTTCGTATTTCAGGTGGACTTTGACTTCTCTCTGTATGTCATCGGTCCACATGGATGGTTGCAGGTCCATGCTACATCTGCCTCTGTATATCGGATAAGCTCTGCAATAATATTGCATTAATTTCCATTTGTTTCTCTTTCTCCTTTATCAATCTCTCATTGTTGTTACGAGGAAAATATCTCTATGGCTAGGGTAAACGACAACATATGGAAATGACTGCAGAAATAAAATCTCTTCTCAAGTATTCAACATAAACAAATATGCTAGCAAGACAAGATAAAATTCTTACCTCGTCCAAACGTTCGATGACATCCATTGTTGGGAACTCAACCCAAAGAAATATACCTGCAACTAATACTCAAAAACCAAGCAAAGCAAGCATATGGTGATAATAAATAATTTTAGAACATTCAATAGCATAATCCATTAATGAACATGACAAATATATGGATGGGAAAAAAACATTTCTATTAATATATGATCAACATAAGTGAAGATGTTACAGACTTCCATGTTAGCACGGTTCATAACTGAGAAACTAAGTTCCTTCCAGCTAGGCCTCCACTACTTCAATCCTCCACCAAAGGAAAGCTCATAAAATAGAAACAATGAGGTTCTCAATCAATAAGGGAAGATCTTGGGGGCTGAACATTGTGTTCAGACTTAAAGGAAAAAAGGATGCTGACTCAATATGAAGTAAATAATTTCTCCAGAGTAACTTTTATCTCAAAGTTGAATTCTTTATCCTCTTTTCCATAGCTTTAAATTGGCCCATTTATAGCCTTCAAATGGAACTGAAGGGCCGAGTTAGAACGTTTCCAGTATATGGAAGGCCAAGGATCATATATCTCCTGTCATGACATGGAAACCCGACATTAATTTTCATTTTTTGGCACAAATCTCGATGTACATGGGCTGTAGTGGTGCAACCTGCGTAAACACATGGTGTATAGTAGGCAAGATGCGTACATGTGGAAAAATATGTATTTTTAGCTCTGGATTTTATAAACAGGGATGATAAGTCTACATAGGGAAATGGAAGAAGGCCTTCTGTGCAATATTGGATAGGGTGAGGCAAATATTTCTATAATAGATACCCCCTAATGTGTGAGGTCAGAGGAGTATTTGCAATGGACGAAATACATTATAAAAAACCTAGAAGCGGAGTGATGGCGAACCAGCTGGACGAACTAGTTTCGCATTACATTCTGCACTGACTTTGGATACATGGTTGCCAATAGAATTACACTGTAGGTCCATGTGAAAATATACCAAACAACTGTCTGTGGCCATGAATAGGAAAATGCAAATAAGGTTACATGCCAAGAGTTTTCATAGTCATGAATAAGTCCCAGTAGAACCAGTCTCAAAACCAATCTAAAGATATCTGTATACATTGGAGTACAATCTGATCTCCCATGATTATTGAAGTCATATAGGTACTAGTCCAATGAAAAGAAAGAAACAACTTAGGAAATATGCGGACACATACTGACGTCTTCAAGTCTTCTACACAATCCACTAAGGGTGCAAGTCTATATCATGTGAATAAAGGAGTTGAGGTCAAAAACAATGAGACATCGTCTGATTACCAATCATTGAGGTATATCGTTAACAAAAGGGAGACAACCTACCAATAATGAAAGTAGGTATCAAAGCACTGAGTAAATTATTACAAGTGTGACTAACGAAGCTGGTGTCGAACACCTGAATAATCCATCGATCATGAGACATTGATGTATTCCCAATTGTTGATGGCAAGAGAACCCATCACTAGTGACTGCAAGCCTCAAGGTACTCATAAGACTCTAGGTCACGTTTCCAGAATAGATGAATTGAAGTCGATGGAAGGAGACCCACTGAAAGGAGAGCATTAAGGCATCTCTCATCAGTCAACACAAGGTACAAAGCATGAGCTTCATGATTTGGAGGAAATTGAATGAAGAACATGTTCACTAACCAACGACCCCGTGCGTCGTTTGCGTGTGCCAAGTGTAAGAGGTACATGAAAAAGAACCTCTGAATAACAACCAATGAGGAAAACTATTGATAAAGGCGAGGAAACCAACAATAAGTCTAATGGAATCCAAGACACTACACGAATCCCAATGTGTGAATAGATGTCTTGTCATCGAACACAAAGGAAACCACCTAGTTAACGACCAATGATGAAATGTTGCATGTTGGGTTCAAGGTTACCTACCAATGATGAAAGTAGGACCAGGGTGCCTGATAGGAATACAATATCATGTGATTCTGAGATAAATTGAGGGTATGTATGACATGCAAAGTCAAGAGTTCTGAGGAGTGGATGACACAGGTTGATAGAATTCCTTTGAACAAGAGAATGAGACATATGGAAGACTCCGACAACATAGACTCAATGATGAAACCATGAGATGTAGGAGGCATCAATGAAATTCTCTATAGGGACTGGAAGAGTAACCATTCAATAGAGAATACTTTGTAACGAGCTCAACTTCCTAAGGCCATGCTAATCCCAAAATTATGATGATGAATGGACTCAATAACTTTATGCTCTATTAAAAAGGTGACACGATTGCTGCCAATATAAGATAATACTCCCTTACCACCCATCTTTTTTTGTTTTTTCATAGAAAAATGAATGCTATGATACAGAGGAGGAAATGAGTGTCGCGAGTAAGAAAAACTAGTTCCAGTAGTGGAACATACCTATGCTCAATGCAAGGATATGCATGTGGGAGATGGAAACTTGGGGAATGTTTCCTCCTGGGTATAGGGTGTCAAATTGTGAAGGATATAAACGAGGCTCTGCTTGGT
>SNQJ01S0053582.1:41888-54279 GCA_010110895.2 Picea sitchensis | reverse complement strand
AGATCCCCCATAAAACAAATATTGTGGATGTTGATGATTTAATTAAGAACTAGAAAGCACATAAGAGGCCTAAAAAAATGATGATATATAATATTATTATAAGACCGATCGTTGTACACATAGCTAGTATACTTGGATATTTTTTTGGATGATAAACCTCATTTATAAAAACTATATTTTATGATATATGCCCTTGAATGAGTTGCATACTTTTTGTTGCATTCTCTTTGAATGAGTTATTGCATACTTTCTTGTACTTATGTTAGTTAAATATGAAATATAGATGGTTAGTAAAATATGGATAGAGAGATAAAACAAGTCCAATTATATTAATTTTTAGTACTTATGTTCAAAGAAAAAGGAAATCAAACAACTTTGTACTTATTTTATCTTATCTTTCTTGCTTAGGTTTACAATCATTTTGTATCACTTTTGAATATTTTTAATGCATATTTTCTAGTAGAATATAGATTGGGTACTAAGGAATTGAGATTGATGTGAGGGGGGGAGGGGCCATAAGAGATTCCACCTTCACATGGTTGACCTTGTTCAATAGAGAATAATTTATTAGATTCATTTAATCTTGGAGCAAACCTCCCTCTATTCAATAGAGTAGCAACATAGTTAATCTTGACTTTGTTGTTGCTCCTTAAGATCGAGAGAGGTTTTCTCCAAGATTATACAACTCTAATAAACTATTCTTGAAACCAAGAGGATCTTATTCAAGAGTTCTATTTAGTTTTATATCTATCATGTTTGTAGTTTGTTCACATCAATTAAATCCATGTTTGAATATAAGATCATGAGGGACTAGTCCAAAGAGAAGGCATGTTTTGACATTCTCATAAAAATGCATCTTTTACAGCTAGCATTTTTTACTTATACAACTAGCAGTTACGATTCTTATTTATTATTATAATAATTTAGCACATTATCTGCATAAATAATATCATTGAAAGAGAGGAAATCACAGAAACAATAGAGACACACAGATTATTCTGAGAAACCCTCATGGGAAGAAAACCCAACAAGAAATTCCTCAATATAGATAGAACAAAAACAAATCAAAAGATCCTCCTCTACTCCTTCACTAGGAAAGAGTAGCGCACTACTTAATCAATAGATAACAAGACATAGACCAAGAACCCTCCTTGACGTCACACATAACTATAGTAGGTTCTCCTCCAAGACTTGCGCACTATAGAGCTAGTTGGTGTGTGTGTCCAAATGAGGTGCTAGCCTCCCTTATAAATAATGGTCTGACCAACCTAAAATTAGGTCTGGGCTGACCTGTCACTTTACCCTCTTAATTTACATTTAATTGGCAAGGCACAATAGGGTCGACTTTTACAAAGGCACAATAGGGCCTAATTAACAAATATAATATAAAAATATTATTCAACACTCCTTCTTAGGTAGGATGTTCTTTGAAGTTACAATATTTCAACACTCCCCCTTAACAAGAAGGGTATTCTACTAACAACATCAATAAAAATTGACTAGACTCAATACAACATCAAGAGGAGGAGACATTTCATCAACATCTGGAACACTATCTATCATATCTATAAATCATCAAAAGTTTTTCTCATCATTAACCTCAGTAGAAACTAAGCATCGTCATTATCTGCAGTGTAGATATGGAGTAACATCATCATTATCAACAACATAAAGTTGGAACATCAACATCAACAATATGAATTTGGAACACCAACATCAATGGAAAAATAATGAGACATGAGCATCAAAACAACAACAACAACAATAATAGTGGGAACTCTGACAAACCGTCCATTTGGACCTTACGGGATATGTCCATGGATAATAAAATACCCTAGGATATAAATCTTGACGAGCTATCACACTACTAACCACAACAAGTAATAGATACACAGGCACTCCGACAGACTACCCATTTGGACCTTACGGGATATATCCAGGGATGATCAATCCCCTATGATATAGATCCTAATGAGCTACCCTACTGGTGGTCAGGATACCATAGAATCATCAACATCACTCCTCCTTTCAGACTACACCAAGCTTGTATTATAAGTACTCAAACTTCACACGAGACAAAGGCTTAGTCAACACATCTGCTACCTTCTCATCTGTGCTAACATACCAGAGCTTCATAACTCCCTTATGTACCATGTCACAATGTAGTGGTACCATATCTAAATGTGCTTCGTCTGATCATGGAACACTGGGTTCTCTGTCATCTTTATGCAACTAGGGTTGTCACAAAATATCACAGTAACATCTATATCTAGGTCAAATAGACCTGTCAACAAATTCTGAAGCCATATGACTTCACAACTGGCAGAGCATGCTGCAATGTACTATGATTCTATCGTACTGAGAGAAATGTTGGATTGCTTCCTTCTTTTCCATGAAGTCATGGATGACCCTAAACTGAAACAAAATCCCTAAGTGTTTTTTCTTTCTGAAGCACTTCCATCCCAATCTGAATCAATATAGCCATATAATCCGAAGTCATAATCTCTAGTATAATAGAGGCCCTAGTCCAATGTACCCTTAAGGTATCTCATCACATGATTTGCAGCTACAAGGTGAACACGTTTGGGCTCCACCAGATACTGACTCAAGGTGTTCACATCAAATCATATATCTCGTTTGGTATTCATTAGATACATCAACGAACCAATCACCTATCTATATAGAGTAACATCAACTATTTTTTATGAAGTATAGCCAATAACTTCAGATTAATCTCCATAGGAGTGGACATAGCTTTATAGTCCATCATGTCAAATCTCTTCAGAATTTCCACAACATGCTTTCCTTGATTATGGAAAATATCTTCTGGGCTCTTCCATACTTCAAGACCTAAGAGATAGTGCATCGGGTCTAGGTCCTTCATTTCAAATTTAGCGACAAGATTCTTCTTACAATTTGTGATGAGATTTTCTTCATTTGTCAAGAATAATCCATCCATATATAGAAAAAATATAATTGGTCCATCATTATCAATCACTAAGTAAAGGTTGGGATCAAATTTACACTTGGTAAAGCCCAATCTCATCAGAAAACTATCAATCCTGCCATACCAAGCTCTTGGAGCTTGCTTCAACTTGCAGACACGAGTCTTCCTGTCATGTATTTAGAAACCAAATTTTCACATCACATTGTACCAACCTGGTACACTTTCTCAGTTGCAACTCAATATACATAATCATGTGTTGGTTCTATGTGATTTCTGCAAAACACTATTTGTCTCACTGCCTGAGAGTATGTACTCTACTTTTACTACAACTGTTCCTTCTAGAACTAGGACTCTGCACCTGCAACTTCTATTTATGAAGCTGAGAATGACTGCTCTATTCTCACTATAGCTTTTGAACTTTGAGAGTAGCTCCTTTACTCTATCATGGCAACAAATTCATCTGAAATTGAGAGTGGATGATATTGAAGGTAGGTTTTCTTCTTTCATGGAGGAAACTCAATCTCAAATACATGGATTTCTCCCTCTAAATCTCATATTGTACTAGAATCATGGTTGTTTTGGTTGTCTTCATGAACATTGGAAATTTTTCTTCAATTATTGGAGAAAGTGTCTCATCATATTCTTCTCCCTCCTGCTGGGAGAATCCTCTGGACACAAATTAGGATTTGTACATATTTATACTGTTATCTGAAACATCCTTGTTATGTTAGATCAATCTTGGAAGTCACCAGTGACTTCCATTCTGGTCTCAAGGAAAAATACATATCCCAGTCCTTCTGACCGGCTTCCTCCTCTATCACTGAAACAAGGGAATATTCCCAGGAGATTTCACGTCTCCTAGAAGTCTCTGAAGCTATGATCTAATCTTCTCAACTCATGGCATCTGTCTGTAAGTCCTGGAAGATGTCTCTTTTCTCATATGATCCTCTCTAAGATTAGACTCAATATGAGTCTCAATGATCCCTTTGAGGCTTGACTCCCTCAAATTCTATATAATCTTTGGAGCCATCTGCTCCCTCTGATATGGCTCATCAATTCTATATGGCTTTGCATCCTGAAAAGTGTCATGAGATTATGTTGGTCTCTTCCTGGTTACTGCATTGATTCTGGGTAGGCCCTTTTGGATCTACCAACTCTTCCTAATGATATGAAGAGCGATCAACTGCACTAGAGGGATTTGTTTTGTCATTTTGGAGCCTTATGCTCCTCATGATCTGTCTTCATATGAGATGTTTTGTATCTATCAAAAGTAACTTCTTCTTCTTCTTCTTCTTCTTTGATGCATGGATGTATACGGTCATGTATACAATTTGGACAGTTTTCTTCATGTTTCATCCGATATGTTTCCTCCTGCAACCATCACTATAGCTCCCTTTAGGGTTATCACTTGTGACCTTCCTGTAACAAGAAAAACAAGGGAGAAACAATCAACAAGAATAATACCCTTTATAATAATAATAAACACAATAGCGATAAAAATAGTCACAATATCTTTTTCAGAGCTATCACTTGTGACCTTCCTAGAACAAGGGTCAAAAGTAAGAAATGTAATAATAAGAAATGAGAGAAACAATCTTCTAGTGTTGTGATCAATCATTCCTCCATGGTAACCTGGAAACAAAACAAGAAGTTTCTCCTGGAGGAGATGTCAGTTATATCTAGTAAATAATTACAATAAGCATTTATCTCAACATTGATCACATGCTACCAAGTATAAAACTTTTCAAATATTTCTATCACAATTATAGTTTTTAGAAGTTATCAAACTTCATATGTGAAAATTTTAATCTTATCAATTTAATCAATCAAACCTGGAACCTGGAGTATTGTCCTCAAGAATGAGTGTTGTTGTTTTTCTTCTGAGTCTCCTTCACTTAGGATGACAAGTATTTTCTTCAACTTATCCTCTGTACTAAGACAATATGTTATCTTGATAGAAATCTGAGTTAAGGATTAAACTCTATAATCTCAACTTTAATCAATCTAATACTTTGAATTTATTTTTTACCAATGGTTAGTATGATAACTTCAATAGATCAAAATGCAACCTGGATATTCATAAGATCATAATAATTCCATAAAAAATAGAGGCATATCAAATTAATCAAACCTGGGGTGCATTGTTCCTCTGAATGTGTTGAATCTGAGATCCTTCTGGATCTATGATTTTTGTTTAGACAAAAGATCATTTCTCCTACAAATACCCTTTAGAATAATGATACAGTTTGAACATACGTAAGTACATACCTCTAATGGTATCGACATGTAGTGGCACCATCTGGTAGCAGTGACAAACAATAATGAACCTTTAAAAATTCAAAGGTGCTTCAACTTGTAACTTAAATTTAGTTGGAGATTTTCTAGGGTAAGGTGCACTAGGAAAACAAAAATTAGTCCCAATACTTCACAAAAACTTTCACTGCAACTAGTACTGTAGCTGGTGCTGCCACTGCAATTGATGTTGCAACTAGCATGAAGGAACTAGCACTACAACTGCAATTGCAATTGCAACTGATACTACAACTAATATTGCAACTGTAATATGCATGTTTCCCCCAGTTTGTAAATATAACTATAACTGGCCAAGAGACTATGGAGGACTAGATATGTGTGAATTTTTGATTTGATGAACCCTTGTATAAAAGGTTCAATGTATGCATTTTCTGTTATTAATAGAAAATGAATATGTGTTGCACAACTGTTGAAAGGGGGGAGTTTTTCAAAACAAACAATGGATTATATGAGAGATATGTTGAGGGAAACCAAGAATGGTTGAGATGACCCTCACCAAACCAATACTTACTGGATGTAATTGCTCAACAGTCCTCTGACCTAGAAATGAATTACCAGACATGCTGGTAGTTGGAAGGCCTCCTCAAGGGTTAATGAGGAGATGGGGTAGGGTACCCATCTATAAGCCTTCCAGGTCTGACCACGAGTTGGGGATTCATACCCACACAACCTTGCCAAGGAAGGAAATAAAGGGAGTAATTCAGGGGACATAGGCAGATCTGCAAGGAAGCGAAGTAGAGGAAATGATCTTGAGAAGAGAAGAAGAGAATTGTTCAAATCAAGGGTTGAGAGGAAAAAAAAAGATAAGCAAGCTCATTTTGGCTGTAAGAAACCATGGGAAAGGTTTCAATACAAGATGATAAATGAGGTTGACGAGTGACTGTGGAAGTGCTAACACAGATATCCTTGCTTTGTATAGAGAAAACCAACTACCAAGATCTCGTGGGAGGAGGAGAGTAACTTTTGTCCCTGATTGTCGTTGAGCAAGGAGAAAGAGTCTCTCTCAGAGTGTCGTGGTTTAGCTCGGGGGTGGCCAGTGTGAAATCTGTCAGGAGTGGTTGTGCCTATGTTTGGGAGGAAACATGCACCCCTTTTAGTAGTTGCTTCACTTTTTCCAGTTCTGATAAGTATTTTCATGCTCTATGTAATACAATGTATGCGATGATTGAATTTATGTGTTTATGGCTAAGTTTTAGAGTGGTTGATCAATTATTATAAATTCTTATTTGATTATGTGGACAATTATAGTTACATGGCCTTATATTTATCTTAGTATAGACGCTAGAGATTTATGGAGTGCGAATCTGTAGGAAATTTGGGGTAGGATTAACTAAATGTTTAAGTCCTCCCAACCTTTCTACCTTAGCGGGAATGTCAAGTTCAAACTCTATGAAAGAAGGGTGCTTCCTTCAAACCTTTCACCGATGCAACCGAGGGATCACATCCATGACCTTAATCAAATCGTGGCTAAAATTTGAGTGTAGCCCTTAAACCCCAATATGGTTCCATATGACCTAGGGTTAGAAACTCTTCGCTAAGCCTGAAAGGAGTGAAGTTGTTCTGACTTCAGAACTTCTGGAATTCGGAGCTACGAGACATGTGATTTCATAACCCTCGAAAATAGTTGAAGGATGAAGTCATGAATTGATGAGAGGCGTGGATCTAGGAACCCATTAGGGATCCCTCTCTCAACAGTTAGATGGAACCTAGTGAGGAGGGTAGCGTTAAGTACTTCGACGAAGTCCCACTTCGGGATATTAGGAGTGGTCTAATGTCGAAACTCCCGAATCCAGAGTCATGAAGTAATATGGAACATAGAGATTAGAGGGACACGTGTCTGCAGATCAAAGACTATCCAGAGGTTTTTCTATTCAGCGGTATCAATGTGAACACACAAGAACGTGCAAGTTTCCCTAAAGCTCTGCAAGCCAGAGTAAATCCTGGTCATGAATGCTAGGTGCATGTGGCGATAGATCAGGCATGGTTCAGAGTTCAAAGCTCTAGGAGGACGCTGGAAGTTACACGTTGGACTCACAAATGTCAAATTTACGAAGTGATGAGGACCGTCGATCCTTGGATCCCTCGGGATCCATCTCAACCATTGATCTAAGGACTTCATTGAGAACCCCTCTTAAGTACCCAACCAACCAAGACACGTCATGGAGTGACACTTGCCCCCCTCTTGTTTCCTATCAATTGTCATCCATTGGACCAGAGTCGTTGGATGAGAGTCTATGTGGCAGGATATCTGATAGTCCGGAGACTTGATACTCCAGAGGAATTTGGCCAAGAGTATTCAAAGGGTGAAGACTCCTGAAATCATGAACGATAGAGTAAATATGAACCTTTGATGGGTAGAGGACACATGGAGCTAGATCCTATAGTCCAGAGACTTGGTACTCCGAGGGATTCGAGATTTGGTGAGATGATAAGCTCTGAAGCTCAAAGTAGAGAAGAAATCAGAGTCGTGGATCTATAGACCTACGTGGGCAGATCTCGATTGTGAGATTTGAAGGACGTTAGAAGGTTGTTGGTATGGGGTCAACATGGCTCACTGACATAATCCAGGGTGACATGGACCCGCAACTAAGGTGCCACGTGTCACTGGGATATGGACGTATTACATTTCCTTTCTTCCTATTAGAGTGTGATAGGTGTCACCCCTTGATGAGGGCACATGTCACCCTTAACCCTTGCTACGTGTCAACCTATGGTATGTTCCCGCCTAGCCAATGTGGTTGGTGATGTATCTGAGACTCTGATAGTTCGGGACATTGGGACTCCAGAGGATTTTGGGTGTATTTTCATAGAGGGACCAAAATGATGAAGGTTGGAGCCACGTGGAAATATTACGAGACTTCGATACTTCGAGAATCTAGTAGGTCTCATGCACAGAAAAAAGAGGTGCTCTGCACTGAAGCACCAAACACCGCATTAACACTAGGCGTATGCCTTAATGACGAGGAAAATCCACCGTCGGATTTAATAAGGGATGGATCTCCACCATAGATACAAGAGCATTAGGAGGTCCCAAACATTGGGGAATTATGAATGAGATGTAGGAGATGGAACCATGTGGATGGCACATGGACCTTTACTGATAGCACCTGGAGCACTTCAAGAGGCAATAACTTGTAATATAGAACTCATATTCTAGTATGGTGACGACCGTTGGAAGGCTTGTGGCGAGTAGGAGCCAATGGAGGTCCTAGAGTTAGGATTTGAGACAGTTAAGGAAAAATGAAATTACGATGCCCCACCCTTTAAAAAAGTATTTAGGGTTTGTGTGTGTTACAAAATGGTATCAGATCATGGAAACAACACTTGTCCTGCTTGGGCTCATGCATGAGTCACATACAAATATTATTAGAGAACTTTAAGGGGTAACATCCTACCTTACCCCCTTCTATAAGAAACTTGTTTGAACCTCTACTCAAGAGAGGAATGAAACCTTCAAATGTTGATAGATGTTTTGGAAATATGCACTGTATGATTATTGATGTTTCCAAATAGATAAGCTGACTTCACTTTACAATGATATGTTTTGTTCATGAATTGGTATATCATTAACTAACAAAAAATGTTTTGTCATCACTCAAGCAGTCAGTGAACAACAAGAAAAAATATAGCGTAAGGGATGGTGACACTCCATGATTTTGGGGAAAGCTCCCACAATAGAGAGGAATAATATAATGAAAGGAGGGTGGTGGAAACCCCTCCATATTTGGCCGAAATTGTAAGAAGCCTCATGGAAGAATTACAAAGTTGTAAGGCTGAAAATGAAAGGCTGATAAAGGAGCAGGAAAAGCAGATTGAAATTAATGGAGTCTTACTGCAAAGTCTATTAGATATACAAAGGTAACTGCAACATGGTCCAACTGTCAGCCATGTGGACAAGCATCATAATAAGAAAACTCTAAGTCCACCTGAGATACAAAAGCATGAACCTGAAAGTGGCCACACCAGAAGGAGCACCTCAAGGAAGGCCCAATATGGGGCCAAGAGACATTCATCGAAATATTCCTCCGAGGACACTGAAAACTCCAAGGAATCTTCTAGTGGAAAAACTAGTTCCCTTTCCCAGACGAGAAGAAATAAGAGGAAACATTCCAAGATTCATGACCCTAAATAATTCAAGAAAGCCAAACCGCCCACCTTCGATGGAGAGATTAAGAATGGGGAAGAAGCATAAGTTTGGCTACTCGGCTTGACAAAGTACTTTAGGGTCCATGACTACTCTGAAAAATTAAAGGCTCGGATATCAAATTTCAACCTGAATGGGAAAGATTCCATTTGGTGGGAGGAACTTAGGAATGTGAAAGGAATCCATGAGAAGGACTTGTCATGGAAATAATTTGAGAAATACTTCAAGAAGAAGTATCTATCAGGAAATTACTTGGATGGGAAGACCAAGGAGTTCTATGAACTCAAGTTGGGAAAACTAACCATAGATGAATATATCAACAATTTTCTTGAGTTGATGAGGTATGTACCCTACACAAAGGATGAAAAAGTAAATATGCAACAATTTATTAGTGGATTACCTCAGTCCTACCAGGATAAAATTGAGTTTGATGAGCCAAAGACTTTAGAAGATGCTATTCGGAAAGAAAGGTATTTCTATGAACAATTAAAGAGTAATACATAACCCCATGAAGACTGGAATAAGATAAACAATTCAGGATTGAAGATGAAGGGGTTTAAACCTTAAAGATTTAAGAACCATGGGAAAAGATCTAGGATGAGACTTCTTGCCAGAAGTGTGTATTAGTAAACTTTTCCATCCCAGAGTGGAAATAAACCATTCCGAGTTTTCCCAAGTAAAACTGATAACACAAAGAGAGAACCCTTGAAATGTTGGGGTTGTGGAGAATAACATTTGTTGAGGGGATGTCTGTATAGGCTTCAGAACAATAAGAGGGTATACAATGTCCAATAAGAGACCACATTCAATGATGTGGCTAGGAACATGCCACAAATTTATGCAGCCTTGGATAATAGACAAGATTACCACCAAGCTTCAGTGGTGGATATGGAAGGTATGGTTTCCAACCATCCTGTTTCCATTTTAATTGACCCTGGTTCTAATTTGAGTTATGTTTCTCCTCAAACTATTGAGAAATTTAAATTGCAACAAGTTAAACATGTTAAGTCATGGATGGTACAACTAACCACTGGAACCAAAAGAAAAGTAACAAAATTCACACCAACATTCTAATTCATTATGAATGGATTACCCACCCAAGCAACCCTGAACCTTCTCCCTTTAGGATCTTATGACCTGCTGATTGGCATGGACTGATTGGATTCCCATAAAAACAAGTTGGACTGTTACAATAAAACTTTGGAATGTCAAGATGGAGAAGGTAAAAAGATAACTCTACAAGGGATTCGAAAGCCTGCCTCAGTGATACAAATATCAACCATCCAAGTGAAGAAGTATTGCAGAAAGGGATGTCCCTTATACAATACAAGTGTTGAAATTTGTTGAGAAGAACAAAACCATCCTAGAGGATCATCCCATATTAAGAGAATATAAATATGTATTCCTAGAAGAGGTGTCAGGTCTACCTCCAAGAAGGGATATTGAATTTTCAATAGAACGTGTACCAGAAGTGGTGCCAATGTATGGAACACCCTACATAATGAATACACCAGAGCTAGTTGAGCTCAAACTACAACTAAAGGAGATGTGGTAAAAAAGATACATTCAGCCTAGTGTGTCTCCATGGGAGCACCAACCTTGTTTGTGAAAAATAAGGATGGCACACTCAGTTTGTGCATATATTATAGACAACTTAATAAGATGACCATCAAGAACAAGTATCCCTTACCCAGGATCAATGACTTGTTTGACCAATTAAGGGGTGCTACAATCTTCTCCAATATTGACTTGGGGTCTGACTACCATCATGTCTGAATTAAATATGAAGACATCCACAAGACAACCTTTAGGACAAGATATGGTCACTACGAGTTTGTGGTGGTGTCATTTGGGCTTACCAGTGCACCAACTACTTTTATGTGTTTGATGAAAAATGTACTCATAAAGTTCTTGGATAGGTTTGTGTTGGTTTTCATTGATGATATCCTAATATATTCCAAGAATATGGAGGAACATTAAGAACATCTCAAGATAGTACTTCAAGTACTAAGAGAAAATCATCTCTACGTTAAGCTTAGTAAGTGTGACTTTTTCCAGAAATAAATCCATTACTTAGGCCATGTTATTTATGAGGAAGGAGTGGCAGTTGATCCTAACAAGATTAAAACTATCATGGATTGGCCTACCCCAAAGAGTGTATCTGATATCATATCATTTATGGTCATAATGAGATACTATAGGAGGTTTATAAAGGGATTCTCCAATATCGGTTTCCCAATCAACTCCCTTCAGAAAAAAGGGGGTTAAATTCATTTGGACATCCGAATGTGAAGAAATATTTCAAGAGATGAAATGCCTTCTAACCAATGCGCCTGTGCTGAAGAATGCAGACCCAAGCAAGAAATTTCTTGTGTGTACATATGCCTGTAAGGAAGGGCTCGGAGGAGTCCTTATGCAAGGAGGACATGTAATTTTCTATGAATCCATAAAATTGAATGAGAATGAAGTCAATTATGTGACCCACGATGTGGAATTGGCTTCCATAGTGCATGCTTTGAAAATGTGGAGGCATTACCTCTTAGGTAGAAGATTTGTGCTTATGACAGACCATAGTGGGTTGAGATATTTGTTTGACCAACCAAAACTCAACATGAGACAATCTAGATGGATGGCTATCCTTAATGAGTTTGATTTTGAAATCAAACATATAAAAGGAAAGGAGAATAGGATGGATGATGCCCTTAGTAGAAGTATGAAAGTGGTTCATTTGGAAACTTTAAGCGCGAATGAATCAAACATCAAAGAGAGAGTCAAAAGTGCGCAAGAAACAAATGCATTGTTCAATAATGTGATGTCATACCTAAAGAAAGAGCCTGCAGGGAGGAAGTACAAAGGCTATCAGATGTTTAATGATGGAATTCTAACTTACAATTGAAAATTGTATATGCCAAGGTGTGACGACTTAAAGAGGCTCATAATGGATGAACTACACAAAAGACCATATACTGGTCATCCTAGGTATCAAA
>SNQJ01S0053581.1:45585-77005 GCA_010110895.2 Picea sitchensis | reverse complement strand
GGCAACCCTATCGTAGCCCTTGATAAATTTTTAAAAAGTTGGTTGGGGAGCCATTAATTAAAATTTCCATGTTAACAGAGGTAATAAAATCCATAATCCATTAGGTAACCTCCCATTTTAACCTGATCTAAATTAATAACATTCTTAGAAATTGCTAGCTCACCTTATCATATGCTTTCTTCAAATCCAACTTTAGAATAATGGTGCTTAACTTCTTAGACTTTGAAGTGTGCAAACATTCTTGTGCTATCCCCAAAACATCAAAGATTAAACGATCCTTTAGGAAACCAAACTGTTCAAAGGATATACATGATGCCACTTTTTCTTTCATCCTTGTGGCAATGATTTTGGAAATGACTTTATATACAAAATTACATAGGGCAATTGGCATGAAATCATGAAAGGAGTCTGGTTTGTTTACCTTGGGAATAAGAGCAAAGAAGGCAACATTGAGTGCACCCGGTATAATTCTAGAACATCTGGATTCTTCGACGCCTTGTGTAGATCCTCCTCAAAAATCTCAAAAAAAGTTTGAAAGAGTTCCTGAGTCCAACCATTCGGGCCTGGGATTTTATCCTTTGGCATGGAGAAGACAATTTCCTTAACTTCTTTTAACGTGACACATTTTCCAATCTCATCACTTTCTATATCACTAAAAAACTTTGGCACATGCTCAAGAACCTTGATTTGGTTACATGTGTCCTCTGTTGTACTGATATTTAAAATGTTTAAATGCGATCTTCTTAATCTCATTATCAATTGTTTGGTGAACACTAGCATCATCTACTATATCCCATATAGTATTTTGCGATCTCCTCCATGAGGCAAACTTATGAAAAAATTTAGTATTCTTATCACCTTTATTAATCCAGATAGACCGACTTCTAAACCTCCAAGTTGATTCTTCTATAGAAAGTATCAATTCCTTCCTTTGTTTCAGTGCCCTTAGGATATCCAGATCTCCCTGAACAAACATCTGTGATGGGCACTTCTCAAAAATCTCTTTCATTTTTACTTCAATGTGGTGTAGTTCTGATTGTAATTGAGTTTTTTATCCCTCTGCTAGAGAACCACTACATTCTTTAAATTCTTCAGTTTTGCACATAGCAGTTGAATAGTTGAAGGTTCTGACCAATTATCCATAGAATGCCACGTCTTCTTAATAAGGGAGGTAAATTATGGATCAGTGATCCATGGGTTATTTAATTTAAAGGGGGGAATAGTTTTAAGGGTGGAATATTCTAGTTGTAAGAAAATCAGATTATGGTCTGAAATGGTAGAATTGATAATCCATGATATGATCTTACTATGGCCAAGAAGGGATTCTTCAAGAAGAAAATGATCCAGTCTTTTTGAAATACCAGAAAAAATCCTAATTTTACATAATTCTGAAAAATAACATGTCAACAAACAATGAACCATATCAAATAACATCTTAAGATCCATATCAAATAACACCTTAAGATGTTTAATTGAGCTGTAGTCTAAATGTTCTGCAAAATGATTCTTTTTCGGTGATATTTTCTGGGGATTTTCTCTGAAATTTGGCGAGCCACAAGTTGTTAGATCCACATATTTGAGTGATTATTTCTGTATAATCCGAGAGCCCCACGGGTTTTTCAGCATGTTGAATCCATTTATACATTTAGAAATTGATTTTAAACAACAAAAAATAATAATTTCATGCAGATTTATATCACCGGATTCAAGAAAAAAACCATTTCTTAAAAGAGTTAGACAACACCTTTAATTGATAATAATTCATATTGATGTTCTCCAGAAGAGTTAATTTCATCTTTTTGAAAATGCATTTATTTTCAGCAACAACTAGACGAAGGGTAAACCTCCATACACAACCCCAACCGATACCCACTAATTTTTCTTTCAGTTAACCAGAGATTTTAATAGCTCTAACCTCAGGTTTAGGGTGAGGTTGCTTGGGAACCATGATGATGAGCACTCCATTTTCCATTGTAGCCTTCACCTCGTCCAATTTGGAATTTTCCGGTAGGCGCAAACACCGAACAAATTTACCGTGAGACCGTTCGATACGGTGCTACTTGTTCTTTTTCTCTTCTCTCTCGCGTTCACCGATTATATGTAAAAATTGGCTGTCTTCCACCGCTATCTTTACCTCCTCTTCTTTAGACCTGACATGAACAAAAGGTATATCCATGTCTCTAAATAACAAGAAATTAAAAAATCATTTCAAGATGGAGCTAAGAATACTTGAAAAAAATTCCGATGGCTATTGTATATATAAGGGATGCCACGCCCGGTGGGAATCGAACCCAAAATCGCGAAGTCAGATGCCTTATCCATTAGGCCACGGGTGCTATATACTTTCGATTTAAACTGATTAAGTTGGATCTTTATTTATTCTAGTAACCGTTGAACCGATTTCTACATTTTTCCTAGAAGGAAATTAATGTAGAGAGACGACACTCTAGTGGTAGATTTCTCCCACTTCTTCTAACTGTTTTCTAGAATCTGGTGGTGAAAATATTCCTATTAGTAGCCAGGATTTCTATTGGATATAGAAATTGGCGTCATAAGAAGAGCTAATGAATGAAACAAAGATTGGGGGGCATGTCTCCAACCTCTGGTTATCACGATGGATGGAGTTAAGCCACTAGTTTCTCAAGCTGGGGCAAAGTACCACCCACCCACCTTTGGAATTTCCATTGGGAAGTGTCAAGCACAGTTATTTTTCTAGTATCAAGCTTGAAAAAAAATGAAACCTACCCAAGCATAGTTTTACTTTGTTGCAAGCTTGTGTAAAAATGAAACCAATCTCGAGCTTAGTTTTAGTTTTTTCTTGTGCTTGTAAATACATGAAAATAGGTTACCAAGCTTAGTCTTTGTTATTTATCGTGCTCGTTAATACATGAGAATAGGTTACCGAGTACACTTTTATCTCTTTTTCTGACTCATAAAAGATATACGAAAAACTGAACTCTTTGGAGTCTCCTTTAAGCTCTTTTCAGATTATCTAAACATGAAAAGATTGCCGAGTGAGATTGTTTCCTTTCACACTCGTTAAAATGTTAGAAAGGATGTCTTTCTTGTGATAGTTTATCCCTTTTTCGAGCTCGTTAGACTAATTATGAAAAATGAATAATCTAGTCAAGCATGATTAGAACAATTCTCCTAGGTATAATTTTATACTTTTTCCGACCCTAGAGACTAAATTTACGAAAAAGTTCATTGTGGAGTCTTCTTTACGACCTTTTCAAACTCTTTATACATAAAAAGGCCATCGAGTTTACCTTCTTTGAGCTCGTTAAACTTTACATCGAAGGACCCACACATGGGACCGAACCCCTCCTTTTTTAGGTTCCTTAAAAATATGTCGAGGGACTCATCGCCAAATGAGATATATTGAGCATCTGTTATCCTCCACAAGCTCGTAAAGCTAGAAAGAGGTACTCGCCAATCATGGTGGGGATTTTTTAGAGGTTTTTTACGTCTTTTTATATTCATTCTATGGTAACAATTACTACTTTGAGTTTCCCTTAAACAATGCACCTGTTCTATCATCATATATAATAGTCGGGTCATCCATTCTCTCACATTGACCACCATTTTCATCATGTGTCATGTTCCCCTGATAGGTCCATGACCAGTGTTATGGTATTCATTTGAGTCAATGTTTCCGAGTCAAGTTATTTGTCGTGCATACTTGTTCAAGGGAAGTTTACCTGCATCGACCACTTGCAGTTCCTTTCATCTTGTTTATCCTAGTCATCCTTGTGTCAATTGTGCTCCATTATTTTGATTTTCACACGATCTATATTTAAATGTTTCGTTTCGATTGATGAGGGATACATCAAGGCCCTCCTTCGACAGATTTCACCCTGTCGACTAAATCTCATTATCTAGGATTGAAATCTAGAAACCCATCAGTACCCTAGGACTTGCAGACATTAGTGGAAAGTCTCCTTACATTTCGACAGTGGGTTTACATCATTGGATCCTGTCGAATGAATATACAAGTGTTTGATGTCAAATCCTTTATTAAGACTTTGTATATTGCACTCGGTATCTTGGGTTCTATCATCATCATCGATGAATTCCCTCACATTTGTTAACAGTATACATTAATGACTGGTAATCAGACGGTTTCTACCATTCTCGACATCAACTCCTTTATTCACATGTCATAGATTCATACTCTTCAGATGTAGGATGAATACCTTGGGAAATATCACTCTTGTTTGATGATATTCTTTCCCAAGCTGCGATGGAGAATATTCATGAGAACTTCATAGATTGCTTAGTTCTTGAGTCATCTCATAGATTTGTATGATGTGACATAGATCCACATTTGTACTTGGTCGTGGCTATGATTTCACTTACATCTTGCATGGATCCACAATGTATACTTTTGTGGACATGATCGCGTCATGATTGGTTCTTGATGGATCCATGGTGTATTCTGTTGTGGCCATCACTTGTGTCATGCATGGATCCACAGTGTATTTATGGCATCTACGCTCTTGTATTTCTTACCGAGCATGGGTATGCCTGCCTCATGAATCTTTTTCTGCAAGATTGACAATTCTCTTCTCCAAGCTTCTTTTCCCAAAGCTTCGTGACTTGATTTATAAAGTGTTTCGGCCATCAAACACCTCTTTTGACCTCACACTTTAGGGGGAATCTGTTATAATGTTATTTCCACCTAATCATTATGTTATTATCACCTAAAGATAACCTACTATATAGGTCATTATACCCTAGAAACCCCTCATTTTGACCCTTAAAACCTACCAATTTTTCCTTGGGTATTCAGTTGAGTTTCTTTTTGGTCACCCCATGCCTTCATTAAAAAAGTGACTGAAAGGTTTGGTCATATTTTTCCTTCATTGAGGGGGTGAAAAAAAGTTTTGGTCACCTTTTTTCTTCATTGAGGGGGCGACCAAAAGGTTTGGTCACCTTTTTCCTTCATTGAGGGGGTGATCAAAAGGGATGGTCGCTCCTTTTGGCTTGCCAAGGAATGATCGGTTGCTCTGTGTATGTGTCTAGGGAGTGACCAAGACTAGAATCTCCTACTTATGGTTTTGGTTTTGATGGATAATGCCTCCCACTGATTTCTTAGGGTTTATCCTCGAGAAGGCTTCCATAATGATCCCAAGAATCTTATCCTAATAACTATATGGTCTTATCCCTAAATCCCTATAAGAACCAAGCTATGTCCCATGGAAGAGAGAGATGAAATAGATAACAAGGTTAATCTGGTGATTTGGTTGCAAGACTTGAGAAATGAGCTTGTAAGTAGGCCATCTCTTCAATATACATCTCTATAAGTTGTAATATTACTTCTTTGATTAATAGAAGACATATTGGATGTTTCCCTCTATCCAATCATTCATATAAGTTTATGTATCAATGGTAGAGAATTCGTATAATTATGTGTTATGATATACTATTAGATATGTTGTCAATCCATGCATGATTGCTTCCTTGGTTGTTTTCATGTATGAATCAGATCTAGGAACATCCTGAGTTTATGTCTCTATTCTTGTCTTAGGAGCTGGTAGAAATTAAGGGAGCTCAACTCCTGTAGGGTGAAAAATCCCTACAACACTTGTCACGCCATGACTTGTCATGCCATGATTTGTCATGTCATTCCATGCCATATATTACCTTGTCATGCCATGCCATTTACTTGCATTGTCATTCCTTGTCTTCACTTGTCACGCAATGCCATGTCTTGCCATACCTTCACTTTCCACGCCTTCACTTTCCTTGTCATGCCTTGCATTGCCTTTCCTTTCCATGCCTTGCCTTGCATTTCCTTCACTTTCCTTTCCATGCCTTTCCTTGACATGCCTTCACTTTCCTTGCCTTGCCTTTCCATGCCACACCATGCCTTGCCATGCATTTCCATGTCTTTCCTTGCCATGCCTTTCCATTCCTTTCCTTCACTTTCCATGCATTGCCTTTCCTTACCTTCAATTTCCTTGGCTTTCCTTGGCTTTCCATGCCTTGCCTTTCCTTGCGTTCACTTTCCTTTCCATTCCTTTCCTTGCCATGCCTTTCCATGCGATGCCATGCCTTTCCATGCCATTCCATGCCTTGTCATGCCATGCCATGACTTCACTTTCCATTCCTTGCCTTGTGTTTCCTTCACTTTCCTTGCCATGCCTTTCCTTGTCATGCCTTGTCATGCCATTCCTTCACTTGTCATGACATGACATGATTTGACATGCCTCCACTTGCCATGCGTTGTCATGTCATGCCTTCACTTTCCATGCCTTCAATTTCCTTTCCTTTCCATGCCTTCACTTTTCAGGCCATGTCTATCCTAACAAGTTGTTAAATTGTCAAACATATGTAATAAGGACTGAGAAAAACTCTAGTGTCGGAGATACTCCAACAAACAATTTTCTGGTTGACAGAATGATGGTGTAGGGGTCCCACTAGTTGAAAAATAGTGCTCTGGATCGAATGCAACTGACTGTTCGTGCATCCGTGATCCAGGTGGATATTGGTGGCCACCCACCTATTCCAATTGGCTCCTCGTGTTCATTTTTGATTCAACACGTCTTTCTGTACTTCTTTATAATTGTGAGTTGCACACTTTTGGGGATGTATGAAGCCTCACACATTCTCCAGGTGGATACGGGTGGCCTCTCGCCTAATCCAACTGGCTTATTTTGTATGTTTTCATGTCAACACATCTTGATGTACTTCCAGGTTTGTTTTGGGGCCCTAAACGTTGTTTTCTTGACTCGCCATAGTCAAAATGTAGATAGAGTCAGATTCTAACGACGAAATGTGTAGCTCTCTAAAATACCTTTCCAACGGGTTGTCGCGTGCCTAAAACAGAGGTTGTATGCAAACGTTATGACCCTAGGAAGTTGAGGTACCAAATTACACCAACTTATCCATAGGGCCCACATGACTTTTGGTGTTTCACCTTCTAGGGTTAGGTTTTTGGATGTGTAGGGTTTTGGAATTCATGAGTAATATGTAAAAGGCCTTTGGAGCCTCATTTTAATCCATTCTACTCAGACGAATGTGTGTAGTAGCCACATCCCTTCTCAGAGATTGCTACCACCATTTGATCAAGTTTTAGTTCTGCAGTTTTACAGTTTCAGCCTATTTCATTATTTAATAGAAGATATTGTTCACTGGATATTTGTGTTATTCTTCCTATCTCTGTGTTTATTGTATTAAATATGTTAATCAGTTCATTCTGCTCCTAAATCCATATCAGTGGTATCAGAGTGTTCTGCTCTTCATTTATTTTTCTTCGTGCATGTCCCCGACAAGGTATGGGTACAAGAAGTTGGAACTTGAACCAATCAAGCCATTATCAGATCGACCGCACCGAGCCCGATAGCAACCCATGGGAGACGAAAATAAAGAGGATGGAGTAGGAGATCCTATTAAAATGTTGCTTGAGGAATCCCTCGCTCGACAAAGGAATGAAATGATGGAAAACTTTGCACAGATCCTTCGACGGTTGCCCATGGGAGAAGCATCTTCATCAAGTAGCCATGCAACCCCCTTCAAGGTACCGTTAAATTTTGATATTCCATTATTTGAAGGACTGATAGATGTAGATGTTGTAGATAAATGGTTGAATCTTCTCGAAGGATATTTTTCGGTCCACCATTTTTACGATAGGGAAAATATCACTTTTGCACTCCTCAAGGTCGTTCCCCATGTTAAAGACTAGTGGGATTCTTACTCTGAGAAAAGGGTTGTGGAGGAATATGCAATTTTTGTGGTGGACCCTACATGGGATTCCTTTCGGGATGCCATTAAAAAAAAATACTACCATGTTGGAAGCTACGAGGACCAATACACCAGATGGACCACTCTACGTCAAGAAAGGGACCAAACAGTACCATAATTCACCAATAATTACCATACTCTATGCACCAAATCGGGTATCAAATATTCTGAGCGACATCTAGTGCTCAAATACTGTGACTGTTTGCATAGATACATTCAAACATAAATGGCGTCCCTATACATCACCTCATTGGGAAAGACTTATAGATACGTTATCAAGATCGAAAATGTAAGCATAAACAACGAGATTTTGGATCTGCAAACCCCTCATAGTCGAAGCAGGGAAAAATCAACCCCAACCCACACATCAAAGGACCAAGTTGAGATGGTCGCCCTTAGGAAAATTTGTCCAAGCCGCAACATAAGAAGGGAAACGAGAAGACGAAGAAGGACACAAGAAAATGGTGTGAGTACCATAATTGTCCTTGGCACAACGCCGACGAATGTTGCTACAAGAAGTCCCTCATGGTCGAGCTGAAGGCTTCTGAGTCAATGTATGATTCTGATTCTGAGTCAAATCCTAAAGGAGGGAAGTGGATTATCGATGTTGAACCCAGTGCCATGGTCGCTACCACCAAAGTTTGGCCAAGAAAACTAGAAGAACCATAGGAAGGGGAATGCCTCTTTCACTTGGAGATGTGGGTCAAGGGGGCTCTGATTATTTTAATTGTCGATAGTGGTAGTCAGAAGAACCTGATTTCATAAGAGGTCATCAAGTAGTTGAACCTACCAATGACACCGCACCCGCAACCCTACACCATCGGATGGCTTCGTCAAGGAAGAGATCTCCGTGTTAGCCAACAATGTCATCTTCCATACGACATCAAGCCTTTCAAAGATGAGTTACTGTGTGATATTTCTCCCCTTTGTGGAAGTGTCATGATGTGTATGAGTCTAGACCCCGCAGTGTTATTATTACTTTGGGTATAAAATTGTACAGGATCCCAGAGGTGGCACCGCCTAATTCTATTTCTTTAATCTCTTCTAAGCAATACAGTAAGGTCATTTCACAGACCAGGAAGTTTGTATTCTTTTTGATCCATGCTCATAGTAAGCTGAAGGTCATCGCCACATCTGTGGCCTCTACTAAATGCCTCTCTTTTCATCAGAAGCAAGTGGATGAGATCATGGAAGAATACATAGACATATTCACCTCACCTACAGGGGTATCAACACACTGCCAAGTCAAGCATCCAATTGATTTGACCCTTGACACACCTCTACCTAATGGACCAGTCTATCAATGCTCACTGATGGAGAATGACAAAATCAGGCGTTAGATCAAATATATTCTTCAAAAGGGGCACATCAGACCCAATGCCTAACCTTGCGGAAGCCCGATTGTACTGGTGCAAAAGAAGGACGAGACTTAGTGGCTCTGCATTGATTACATAGACTTAAACAAAATCATAGTCAGGAACCACTACCCCATTCTGAGGATTGATGACCTTCTTGACCAACTCAAGGGGGAAAATTTATTCAGCAATATTGACCTGAATTCTGGCTACCACCAAGTTCCCATCGAAACAATTGATGTCTGGAAGACAACCTTCAAGTCTAAAGAAGGTCTCTACGAATGGCTAGTCATGCCCCTTGGATTAACAAATGCACCAGCCATTTTCATAAGGTTGATGGACAATGTATTGAGGCCATTCACCAAATCCTTTGTGGTCTTATATTTGGATGGAATCCTCATCTTCAACAGAATGTGGGAGGAGCACATGCGACATATTCAACAGGTTTTGAGCACTTTGCGACAACACAAGATTTATGCCAACTTGGAAAAATTCTCTTTTGGCATGAACAAGGTCCAATACCTGGGATACATTGTTTATGAGCATGGGGTACATGTTGATCTAGCTAAGATCCAATTCATCCGTTACTGGCCAGCCTCGACCACACTGATCGAGCTTCGGAGCTTCTTGGGACGAGCCAATTTCTACCGACGGTTCATGTTGGGATTCTCCCATATTGCCTGGGCCCTCATCCAGGTGACCAAGGGTGGTGGTAGGGCCAAGTTCGTGTGGGGGAAGGATAAGAAACGAGCATTCGATGATCTGAAACATCGTTTGTGCTTATCTCCAGTACTCTCCTTTCTCGATCTGCAACAACCATTCGAGATTGAGACTAATGCATCTGACTATGTTGTGGGCATAGTTCTCACTCAACACGAGCATCTAGTGGAATACCATAGTGAGACACTCTCTGATACTATCTGTAATGACCCCACCTATGACAAGGAAATGTATTCCATTGTACAAGCCTGTCGTCAATGGAAACATTACATTTTGGGGAAAGAGATGATCATACACATTGATCACAAGCCTCTACAGTTCATACAGACACAGGGGAAATAGTAGAACGACTGCCATCGGAAGCGGTCCACCTACCTGCAATAGTTCTATATCAACATCAAGTATAAGACATGTATCTCCAATCATGTTTTTGACTTCCTTAGTCGGCCTCCTATGGCTTCACTCACCACTATGCTCTATTCTTGTGGACATGAAACATTGGAGTGGCCCCAACTTTACCAACAAGATCCAAACTTCGCCACCACATATAAGCTCTTGGGTACATGCGCCACTGTCATTGATTTTCACATTCAAGACAGAATCTTATGCCACCTAGGCCATCTCTATGTTCCTACAATAGAGAATGAAAATATGATTTGGGAAGCCCACTACATTCGGGTGGCATGACATTTCGATGTAGAGAAAACTGTGGCCATTCTTCAGAAACATTTTTACTGGCAAAAAATTTGACAGGATGTCAGGAAGTATATCAGATCTTGCACTATCTGCGCCCTTTCCAAGCCAACCATCAAGAAGCAAGGATTTTACACCCCTCTTCCTATTCCTAAGAATCTGTGGGAATCCATATCCATGGATTACATGTCTATTTTTCCATCCACCAAGCACATAAATTATTGCGTATTTGTGGTCATTGATCGGTTTTCAAAGATGTCCATCCTCACAGCCTGTAGGAAGAATGTCACAACGACAGATATTGCTAAGATATTCTTTGAATGAGTTTGGGTTCACTTTGGGATACCACAGACCATCATCCCTGAATGAGACAACATGTTCCTCAACACTTTTTCATCGAGTCTCTGGTCTCTGTTGGACATCAGGCTCACAAAATCCACTGCTTTCCACCCCAAAAATGATGGCCAAATCGAGGTCATCAATCGGATGACTATGCACATCCTGTGCATGTACAATTCTAAGCATCCACGAACATGGGATGAGAGTCTCCCCTATGTCCAACACAGTTGCAACAGGGCTCTACAGATTTCCACTGGCCATATCCCATTTCAGGTGGGTATGGGATTCTAACCCTTGGGACCCATTGATGTTGCACTTCCTCTTTCCACTGCACAAACAAACTCTTCCCCTGATCAATCTGCGATCAATAAAGCCACCATATTCATTGAGCGGATTCAACACATATGCCAACAGGTCCAGGAGATTTTTCAGAAATCCAATGCTAAGTACGAGCAGTACCATTATCAACACAGGGTACCACACCAGTTCCAGGTTGGCAACAAAGTCTGGTTACATTTGTAGAAGGAGAGCCTCACCGACTCCCATCAGAAGCTTCACCCACTTCGTTATGAGCCTTACACTATCACCAAGTCTATGGGTAGAAATTATTTTGAGCTCAACACTCTAACCTTCCTTGGTCTGTATCCAATATTCAATGTGGACCTCCTTCGACCATATTTTACACCATTATTGGACACCTTTGAGATCGTCAAACAATTGAAACCAATAAATCTCAACCCTGACTGCATGGAGCAAGAATCCAATGATCAGATAATGGACACACACGTCAAGGGCACTCACCAACAATGAATCCAACTTTATTAGGTTGTCAAGGCAGGGCAAATCCTACACCAAGGAAAGTGTCTGACCCAGTTCCAAATCCAACAAAAGTTTCCTCACTTAATGGGGGAAATCAATGGAATGGAGACCATTTCTTCCTAAGTGGGGAGGATTGATCCAGGTGGATATTGGTGGCCATCCACCTATTCCAACTGGCTCCTCGTGTCTATTTTTGATTCAACACGTCTTTTTGTACTGCTTTATAAGTGTGAGTTCTACACTTATGGGGATGTCTGAAGCCTCACACATTATCCAGGTGGATATGGGTGGCCTCTCTTCTAATTCAACTGAATTATTTTGTATGTTTTCATGTCAACACATCTTGTTGTACTTCTAGGGTTGTTTTGGGGCCCTAAATGTTGTTTTTTTGACTCGCCACAGTCAGACTATAGACAGAGTCTAAGTCTAACAACGAAATGTGTAGTTCTATGAAATACCTTTCCAACGGGCTATCACACACCTAAAACAGAGGTCGTATGCAAAATTTATGACCCTAGGAAGTTGAGGTACCAAATTACACCAACTTACCCATAGGGCCCACATGAATTTTCACGTTTCACCTTCTAGGGTTAGGTTTTTGGATGTCTAGGGTTTTGGCATTCATGTGTAATATGAAAAGGGCCCATGGAGCCTTAGTGTAATCCTTTCTTCTTAGACAGATGCGTGTAGCAACCACATCTCTTCTCAGAGATAGCTACCACCATTCAAGCAAGTTTTGGTTTTGTAGTTTTACAGTTTCAACCTATTTCATTATTTAATAAAATCCAAACTGAGAAGCATAACGAAGTTCTGTCAAATGCCAAAAGTTTTTTTGGCCAAGAACCACGTGACTACACTATCCAAAAATACCTGTCATACTGTTCTTGAAAATCGACCTCCTCTTCAGAAATTGCACTATGCCTCATTGACCAAAACCCTAGTGTCGGAGATACTCCAACAAACTATTTTTCGGTCGACAAAATGATAGTGTAGGGGTACCGATAGCTGAAACCCGATGCTCTAGATCCAATGCAACTAATGGTTCATGCATCTGATTCCCAGTTTGAGTTTTATCGTGAGTTGCAACTCGCCTCCTCAAGCCATTCAGGGACATGTGGCCAACTTGGTCCGAGGGCATAAAATCCAAATTGAGTAGCATAACAAAGTTTTGTAAGCTCCCACAAGCCTATTTTTCCAAGGCCCACATGACTACACTAGCAAAAAATTCCTGAAACAATGTTCTCGAAAATCAACCTCTTCAGAAATTGCATTATGCCTCATTGACCAAAACCCTAGTGGTGTAGATACTCCAAAAAACGGTTTTTCGGTCAACGAAAGGATAGAGGAGGGGCTCCACTAGTTGAAAACCGATGCGACAAATCCAATGCAACTGACGGTTCGTGCATCTGAGTCCTGATTTAAGTTTTATCATGAGTTGTAACTCGCCTCCTCAAGCCATTTAGGGATATGTGGCCAATTTGGTCCGAGGGAATAAAATCCAAACCGAGCAGCATAACGAAGTTCCATCAACTCTTGCAAGTTTTTTTGGAAAAGGCCCATGTGACTACACTAGCCAAAAAAACCCAACACGGTTTTCTTGAAAATCAACCTCCTCTTCAGAAATTGCATTATGTCTCATCGACCAAAACCCTAGTGTCAGATATACTCCAAAAAATGGTTTTTCGGTTGACGGAATGGTAGCGTAGGGGCCCCACTAGATGAAAATTGATGCTCCAGATAGAATGCAACTGATGGTTCGTGCATCTGAGTCCCAGTTTGAGTTTTATTGCGAGTTGAAACTCGCCTCCTCAAGCCATTTAGGGACATGTTGCCAATTTGGTCTGAAGATAAAAAACAAATACATTTTATCCAAGAGATATCGTATTGAATTCACAATCCCTAAAAATCCTAATGGGGTCCAAATATCAAGCCTATGGACACCTGTCCACTCTGACTACTTGAAGAAAATTTCTATGAAAGAAACATGAGAGACTTCAAAGTTCACACATTTCAAGAGCATAATGATAGCTAGAAGACTCAAGTTCATAAGCAATATAGATGACAAGAAGCAAAGAGGTAATTGAAGGCATTGATGTTTTACTTCTTAGACTTATACCTCCTTAGATAATTAAATATCGAACTATTTTTTGACTTCACTAAGAAAACACCCTAGATTAAAAATCAGCTTCTTTGCAAAGTTAGCTTGACAACTTTCAAAATTAGAACAAGAGTAAGATGAATAATATGGAGGGTTGTACTCTACCTCTTACTCCATCTTATCTCTATAGAAGTTTTACTTACTCTTATATTCCTTTGGCCGAAGGATTTTCTATCACTTAACCTCGGCTGAGTCTTACCTCCTCTTACCTTCCTTTCTATAGATAGGTATTACCTTCTCTTACCTTTTTCTTATGAGGTATTTTCTTACCTTCCATTAGCTGGAGGTATTACCTTCTTTCTTTTGATTCCTTCAATTTGGAAAGCAAGAAACCCCTAAATCCTAGGATTACTTTCTTCCCCAGGGGAAGCGAAAAGTTCAACATAACAAATGTTAAAGTGATAGTAACATATGGGGTTCTTCACAATGAACATCAATTCATAACTTTATAGAATTCTTCTATAACCAGATCCTTTTCTACATAGATCCAAATTGGTATCACCTAAATATCAATAATCACTTATTAATTGATTTAGTTTTAGGTTATGCACATATATTTTGTTGAGTATAAAATCTCTACAATGAATGGATGTTATTTTTGATAGTTTGAATATTGACAGATTTGGCATTCTCATTCAAGATCATTTCATTTCTAAAATGGAAACTAATGTTCAATTTGATGTAGTTTCTTCAACACAATTTCTAGAGAAACCTATAGTAGGGTCTCAAGTACCATTTTGTCCAGTTGAAAACACAATTCCAGGATGTTGGTCTTTTATTGAACCTTTAATTTATGCTTGAAGCTCTCTAAATCTTGTATAAAATCTCTACAATGAATGAATGCTATTTTTGATAGTTTTAATATTGACATCTTTGGCATTCTCATTCAAGATGATTGCATTTATAAACTAGAAACTAATGTTCAATTTGATGCAGTTTATTCAACACAATTTCTAGGGAGACCTATAGCGGGGTCTCAGGTACCATTTTGTCTAGTTGAAAAAGCAATGCCAAGATGTTGGTTTTTTTATTGAACCTTCTAACTTATACTTGATGTAGGAAGTTTGATAGTAGGTTGTTCTGTGTATTCACCTTTATTTTTCTTATATGAATCAATTTTCTGCCATCATAGTGTTCCTTCATGATCTACAATATAGATTCCTTTTTCTCTAGGAAGTTTAGGAAGTGCATTAGTAGAAGTTCTTGCTGCTAGAAGCTAGACCAATGAGTTGATGTTGCCTAGTACCTATTTGTGGCTAATCAAATAATGAAATATTTAGAAGTTGAGTGTTGTCCAAATCACCTTTTACACCATCAAATAGGGTTTCCCTTGACGTTTTGTTCAAGAAATTAATGAAGGACATTATGAGGGTGCATGGATTTGGGGTTACACATCTATTTTAGTCACCTTGCAGAGGCATCTTCCAGCTATTGTTTGCAGTCATGATATCTTTCATTAATGTGATCTTGCTCCAACCCCTTTTCCTTATCTCACACTAGGTTTTGAATCAATAAATCACTAAGTATCATTTTGTTGGATATGTTTTGTATTCTTTACATGCAAAAAGAGTTTTGGATATGTGGTTCCTAGATAGATTTTTGGATTGTTTTTTACCCATTGTAATTTAACATCACTTAAATGATTATGGTTGAAAGATGTTGCAAAATATCTATATTAAAATATAACATGCAAAAATACAATGATTATAATATTAATTATATTATAGATGACTATTTAAATCTCATGGATTTAATGATGTATTTGAGCTAGATTTGGTGTACAATGATGGAGATCAAAACAATAATTCTCCATGTAACCAACTCTATGAAAATGTTGAAACTTATCATGAATTTTCTCATTGTTTTTATCATCAACTATATAATCAACATTCTTAACTTCTTCATTAACTTATAGAGTTTTCATCAAGAAATATTTCATTCACAAATTGAATTGGTTTGGAGTAATCCGAGATATCATGTCGATTTTCGTTGAATTGAAATTCTTCCCAAGGTTTGAAAATCATCTTGGAAAGACCATTTTGTACTTATTTATGTTCTTCATAAATGTTTTCTTCACATTTAATTGTGGGGCTAGAAATTTCTTAAAAAAATTAAAGCTAAAATATCAGTTTCAATCAAAAGGTAGGTTTGTTGCTTAGAGGCATTAATACCACATGAATTTAGTCCCGAACTTAAGAATTCACTTGAAATGGGGTTGGAATCTCTTGAACTACTCGAATTGGGGCTACTCAACCCTATAAAAACTGGTAGCAGAAAGGCAAACTGGAATCTCCTCCGAAGCCGATCACATTTTCTCCCCCGGTGTACAAATATAGTATTTTCTCCCCCAGCGTACAAATCTCCTCCCAACCATACATTGATCTCGCCGCTGGTTCACAAATCCCCACCTAGTCCATTCCACGGGTCTCCTCCCATATACAAACCCCCTCTGAAACCGATACTAATGCCTCCTCCAGCGCATCAGTGTTACAAGCAATAAGGTTTTATTTATTTAAATTATACACGTGTATATATTTGCACCAATCAAGTTGCACGAGTCGCAAAATAAGGTAGTTAAGATTCTTTTACAACTATGTGAAGTATTAATAATAATAATAATAATAATAATAATCTATTTTTAAGGTCACGGCCAAGTCAGCACACCAAATTGGTGTATGAGATCCCCTTGTTTGTGGGACAAGGGACCCCCCTCTGCCCAACGATTTGACTAGTAAAGTCTACGAAGGTATACATACCCTACCTCCTTCTGGATTTGAACTTGTGACCTCTTAAGAGGAAACATATGTTCTTAACCATTAGACCCACTCAGACAAAAGAGAAATTAAGAAAAAGTCACTTTCATTTTTACTTGGAAAGTTATATTAAGATTATGTTAGATTTAAAAGTATATATATATTTATCAATTTTTTAAATATATTCAAAATTTTAATTTTTTATTTAAATATATTAAAATTAAAATAAAAAGTTTAAAGTTGAAAGATATCTCAAAATTTTAAGGTGTTTTATTTAAAATTAAAATAAAAGTTTAAAGTTGGGAGATATCTTAAAGTTTTAAGGTTATTGTAGATATCTTAAAATTTTAAGGTTATTTATATAAGATTGATAGTTGAAGGTTATATTGGGATTATGTTAGATTTAAAAGCATATTTTTTTTAATCAATTTTTTTAATATATTTAAATTTTGAAATTAAATTTTTAACATATTTAAAATTTATATAAGATTGATAGTTGAAGGTTATATTGGGATTATGTTAGATTTAAAAGCATATTTTTTAATCAATTTTAATATTTTAGTCTTTGAAATTAAATTCATTAACATATTTAAAAAATTTAATTTTATATCATTTAATTTTTAATTTATTTTTAAATATATTTGAAATTAAAATAAAATTAAAAAAGAAAAATTTATAAATAAATTAAAATAAAAAATGAGAGATTTTATTTATTTATTTAAAGATAAACATAATATTAATATAATTTGTTGAAAGTCATATTGAAGATTATAAACTATATTATCATATGGTTAAAAGTTAGAGATTGAAACATGAAATTCCTGAGATATTTTAATAAAAAACTGTTTATTAAGGTTATATATTAGAGGTATTTTTTTCTAAAAAATAATTATGAAATAAGTGACAACAATATCTTATCATCATAATTTTATTTTATTTTAAATTAAATAACTAACCATGAAATCATTAACGAACACATAGTAAAAAATATGAAAAATATTAAACAGTCATGTTTTCATCCTTATACTAATGCCAATTATGATGTTCTGCATATCAAAAGTTCTTCCATTTTCTTATTCTTTTGTTTGGAAATAAACCTAACATCAAGCCTGACAAAAGAACCAAGAGAATCCCAAGGGTTCCTAAAGCCCCAAATTGTGTTGCTATATGGATACCAGATGCCTAAACTGATGAAAATTCCATGTTAGATGTGCATCCTGCCATGCTTTCCAAATCCTATTCAAGACGATAGAGCCATGGTTAGTAAAGTCAGAGGTGTTACAAATTTGAAAATATATCTATAAATGAAAAAGTTTGGTAAATTTTAGAGATTTTGCTGGAAACTTGAATAACATTGAATGGTTTTGCCTGTGTTGCAATGATATCTATGAATGTTAAACCATAACTTTTAAAATTTGTCAACACATTGATCTGTAAAGAAAAATAAATAAGGAAATGCTTCTGGATGACATCAGTATAAGTTGTAAGTGGATGTTTTATGACTTGCACCAGAAAATGAAAAATATATAAAATAAATATGTTTCTTACCCAATGCTTAGGATTTTAAATGTAAGATATGCTTTTGGATTTAGATATCCTTCTTAAATATAGCTCAAGATCAAGGATTTTACTGAATCAGTTTCATGTTTCGGTACTTTACAGTATGTGGAGATTATAAGATACACAAATTTTGCATAATTTCTAAAAAACCTTGTGTAACTTTGTAACTATGATTAGAAATTTAGGACTGAAGAATTCACTATAGTGATATTTATGGCTTTATAAGAGGAAGCTAAAACAATTGATACAAACAAACATAAACTTATATTCCTAATTGATTAAGCCACCCAGAGAAAACTTGTGCCAACTATAATCACTTTGTGACCAAAATGTGGAAATTGACAGCCATGTGTGCAAATCTTCAAATGTATCAATTTGCAAAGCTATTTTACTTCGAGAACAAACCTATGAAGATGATGCATTTGTAATAAATTATATGTCCCGTTGAATGTGAAACTTAGCCGATGCATATGTAATAACTTATATGACCTGTTGAATGTGACATTTTGTCTTTCTTGTCCCCAATACTTGATCACATAACAATACCCTTATTACATGATGTTTACTTAATTACATGTATTCTAGGATGTTAAATTTCTTCATTGATGTAGATGACAAAATGTTGTCTTATATAAGAAATAAGACATGTTAGGCACTGTGTTAAGGAATTTTAATGAGCCATAATCCAGGTTGTTCAGTCTCTGTAGTGAAGTTTTTACGTCGAAGGTGTTCTTTAAGGGGATTTTTCTCTCACCCCTTCATCGTCTGTCCGCACCATATAAAAAAGTGCCACATGCATATATTTACAACATATCAACAAATTCCAGGTGTGTTTGTCTGCAACCAGATAGTTCCAACCACTTATCCATTTCCATAAATACTTCTTACCTTCCTCCATTTCCCTGCTGCACCATGACCCTTATTGTTCCTCTTAGATCTATAATCCTATAAGGAGTATGGTCTGTTGCATTTGAGTTGTTTTATGATTTTCTTGGTTGTTGGTTACAAAGGCTTAAAAGAGAAGGTTCTCTTATGTGTCAAAACATTCAGGCTCCTGAAATTTTTTGAGTGTTTTCTTGTGTGTCAATTCTGTGACTTATAGCAATGACCTCTATAGCTACAAAGAATGCTCCCGAGGAAGTTGTTATTGTCACCATAAATGAATTTATTGCTGTCGCTACTGAAACAAAGACGGACGAGCCCAATGCTGCCAAGAAGGCAAAGCATCCAAAGGAAAAGAATCCCAAGGCTCCCAAAGGCTCCAAGCCTTCCCCTGCTCATCCTCCATACTTTCAGGTATACCTGGTTAAATGATTTATTTTAGTGTTACATTTCTTTCCTTTCAGTCTGTGAATCTATTGGAGCGTGGCTTGTATTGGAAGATCTTGTTATATAACTTGTTGATTATGGCTTTCTCAGATGATCAAAGAGGCAATATCTTCCCTGAAGGAGAAGGGAGCTTCAAGTCCTAGGGCCATCGCTAAATACATGGAGGAGAAGCACAAGGTGGTTCTTCCCCCTAACTACAAGAATATGCTCTCCATGCAGATCAAGAAGCTCGTTTTGGTAGACAAACTTACTAAGGTGATGGATTCTTTAAATTTGGAAGAGGGAGTCAAGAAGGTCCCTGCAAAGAATCCTGTCAAGAAGACTATCAAGAAGAAAACTGCCTCTAAGCCCAAGACTGCCCCCAAACTCGAAAAAACTACATCGAACCTAAGGGAATCCAAGAAGGTCGCAAAGGCTCCTGTTGTAAGAAAGACCGCTACTGTGAAACTGACCAAGGATGATAAATCAACTGCATCAGCCAAGAGGCCAGATGCAAAGAAGGTCGCGCCTGCCAAGAAGCCTGGTGTTGCAAAGCCAATGCCGACCAAGAATCCCAATTCCATCAAGTATTCCAAGTCCCCCACAAAGTCAAAGTCCGCAATGAAGGCTCCTCCAATGAAAAAGGCTTGATTTTGTAATTCGTCCGTTGAAAAAAAAATGGTGTTCCTAAACACCACCCTGCTTCGTCGAAAATTCCAACCCTTCTAACTTTGATCTTTCATGTAGTTATTTTTTTTTTCTTCTAGCCCTCTTAGAGCTGGAGGGTTTCGTTTTTTCTTAAACCTAATTGTTCTTCAGGGGTAATAACATAGCTGTAGAAAGTCTCTTATTGTACAATAGTTTCATTTGGAAGCGATGCATATTATTGTATAATAGGAAAGCAAGCGGTTTCAAATCAGAGAATCTTTACAATCGATATGACTTTTCATTAAAGTCCCTCTCCTCTTTTTGTTCATGATATAACTTTATTTGATATCAATTTTTAAATTTCATGCAATTTAATTCCTGTTTGGAAGTTAATCACTATTTTTCTTGGTGTGGACAGAGCAACGTTATTTGATGTCCTGGTTTGAATTTGTGCGATTTAATTTATGTTTATTAGATATTGAGGTCTAAATTTTGCGCAAGTTAATTCTCTGTTTACCAACCAAAATTTGATTCAATTTGGAAATTTCGACGAATCTATAAGTTGTTTTTTAGGTTTCTTGTATCTCGTATTTTTCTATTAGTGGATCAGAGCTATCAATGGCTGCCGACAGTATAGCCGTTGGAAAATGAATTTATCATTAATTCAATGTATTAATGGTTCCCATATCAATTCTCATGCCCTATTTTGAGGATGTATAGAAAAAATGTTTAGTCTCGATAGATATATCGATTCTCCAAGAGCTTCATTGCCTGCAGACCGCTTTTTATTTCCATTTTTGTATTTTTTCTGCCCGTTTCCAGTTGTACTTCTCTCCTGAAACTATTGAAACATTTGGTGTTGTTCAGTGAAAATTTAGCCATGTTACATGGGTGTTGGTCATTTGAGATCTGTGCTTTGATGTGACAATTGGCCTAGTAAGGGATTTAAGAAAATTTATTTTCCTATCTTAACTACTACATGTTTTAATAGTTGGGCACAAGAAGATGTATCTCGTGACTATCTCGACCAATATTTGATGAAGAATCCTGCTACAAACATCAATGATATAATAACATCCACTGTTGGATTAAGCCATGCTTTACAAAAATCACCTTTTCTCGGACAATTCAACTCCAATCATGCTTTTATGTTTGGCAATGCATTGCTCAATGAAAAATGTTAGATGTATCAGAGCGCACAAGATTTGGAAATGGAACCCCACCATTATTTCGTAGTGCATACTTTTGAGGAGGGAACCTATAATAAATTGAGCCATACAACATCTGTAGTTTCTGATCAAATCACAACATTCAACTATCGATATCTTATTTCTTTGATTTCTATGGGAGCAACCCTGGGGGATTTTAATTCAAATATCTTCCCTTCCTTTGTGGAATCATTTGTTAATGAGAAATTGTAGCTCCAAGAACCTAGTGTACAGACCTCTATAACACAAAACATACATCTATTCCCATCAAGTCATCCTAAAACTAAGAACCTTAGTAATTATGACTTGTGCTCCATGATGTCTCCAAGCTCACAATATCGTCCCTAAGTAGAGGAGCCTTCGATACTATATATTTATAAAATGTCGTGAAGTGTATAGCAATGTGTGTTATTGGATTATTCCATTTACCGTTTGATATGATGTGTGCACTAAGAAGTCAATATTGAATATTGTTTTAATATCTGTTGTAGAATAGCAGTTTTGTAATTCATTGTATACAATTGACAATGCTTAAGCTATGGAGGTTTGTATTCTTTTGTGTAACTCAACGCTTTTGCTCCTCTCACAATATTCATTAATATAAGTTGAAAATGTAAATCATTGAATTGATAACTTTCATCATAGATTTTATTTTAGAAAAATGTATTTTATTTTATTTCTTTCATAAGCTCTTTTTTGTTCATATGTGGAACCGCCTTGGTAACACATAAACATATAATGATTAAATTGCATGCATACAATTTTGAAACATATGTAACATATTTGCATCAAACTATAGCACACTCAATAAAGCTATAGTTGAAGGGTATGTTCTCATTTTATTCATAAAACTATGTAGGGATTGGAGATTCAATAGATTTTTTAACTTGTAATGATAATGGACGTGATTAGCTTACTCTACTATTTGAATATGTTTTTCAACAAACTTAGTAATGTTATTTATACTTGAGTTTAAAGGAAAGGGGAAAATGTTCATTTTCACTGTAAAGAAGGTGAAGATTAAATAATTATGTAAATATCTATTTTATAAAAAATATTAATAAAAATAATAAATCCATTTAAAAATGTGCTTAGTAAATAATTATTTTTAGCAAAATATTTTTTAAAAATACTTGTTTTTAAAAATGGATTATTATATTATCAACAAATGATGAGAAGAGTTGACTCTTCTTAATGAAACAAGGAAGATTCTATTTTTTTTTAAAGTGTAGTCTAAACATCTGACTTTTACAGTTTTTGAGCATACTGAAATCCAATCAAAATTTGTTGGATCTCTAGATTTGAGAGATTCAATCTGTATAATTAGAGTGTCCTAAAAGTTTTTTAGGGTGCTGAATCCATTTATGCAGTCAAAAATGCAATTTAAATAACAAAAAAATGTGATTTCACCAAGATTTATTTTGCTGGCTTTCAGTGAAATAGTGAAATAGAGATTTTGTTGGAAACTTGAATAACATTGAATGGTTTTGCATGTGTTGCAATGATCTCTATGAATGTTAAACCAGAACTTTTAAAATTTGTCAACACATTGATCTGTAAAGAAAAATAAATAAGGAAATGCTTCTGGATGACATGAGTATAAGCTGTAAGTGGATGTTTTATGACTTGCACCAGGAAATGAAAAATATATAAAATAAATATGTTTGTTACCCACTGCTTAGGATTTTAGATGTAAGATATGCTTTTGGATTTAGACATCCTTCTTACATATAACTCAAGATCAAGGATTTTACTGACTCAGTTTCATGTTCCGGTACTTTACATTCTATGGAGATGATAAGTTACACAAATTTTGCATAATTTCTAAAAAACCTTGTGTAACTTTGTAACTATGATTAGAAATTTAGGACTTAAGAATTCACTATAGTGATATTTATGGCTTTACAAGAGGAAGCTAAAGCAATCGATACAAGCACACATAATCTTAGATTCCTAATTGATTAAGCTGCTCGGAGAAAACTTGTACCAACTATAATCACTTTGTGACCAAAAAGTGGAAATTGATAGCCATGTGTGCAAATCTTCAAATGTATCAATTTGCAAAGCTATTTTACTTCGAGAAAAAACCTATGAATTTGATGCATCTCTAATAAATTATATGTCTTGTTGAATGTGAAACTTAGCTGATGCATATGCAATAACTTATATGACCTGTTGAATGTGACATTTTGTCTTGTTAGTCCCCAATACTGGATCACATAACAATACCCTTATTAGATGATGTATACTTAATTACATGTCTTCTAGGATGTTAAATTTTTTCATTGATGTAGATGACATAATGTTGTCTTAGATAAGGAATAAGACATGTTAGGAACTGTGTTAAAGAATTTTTATGAGCCATAATCCAGGCTGTTCAGTCTCTGCAGTGAAGTTATTACGCTAAAGGTGTTCTTTAAGGGGAGGTTTCTCTCACCCCTTTGTCGTCTGTCCGCACCGTATAAACAAGTGCCACATGCATATATTGACAATGTATCAACAAATTCCAGGTGTGTTTGTCTGCAACTAGATAGTTCCAACCACCTATCCATTTCCACAAATACTTCTTACCTTCCTCCATCACCTTGTTGCACCACCGCCCTTATCATTCCTCTTAGATCTACAAGCCTATAAGGAGTATGGTCCGTTGCATTTGAGTTGTTTTATGATTTTCTTGGTTGTTGTTTGCGAAGGCTTGAAAGAGAAGGTTCTCTTGTGTGTCAAAACATTCAAGCTCCTGAAAATTTTCGAGTATTTTCTTGTGTGTTAATTATGTGACTTATAGCAATGGCCTCTACAACTACAAAGAATGCTCCCGAGGAAGTTGTTATTGTCGTCGTCAAGGAAGTTATTACAGCCGCTACTGAAACAAAGTTTGACGATCCCAATGCCGCCAAGAAGGCAAAGCATCCCAAGGAAAATAATCCCAAGGCTCCCAAAGGCTCCAAGCTTTTCCCTGCTCATCCTCCATACTTTCAGGTATAGCTGGTTATATGATTTATTTTAGTGTTACATTTCTTTTCTTTCAATATGTGAATCTATTGGAGTGTGGCTTGTAATGGAAGATCTTGTTATATAACTTGTTGATTATGGCTTTTTCAGATGATCAAAGAGGCGATCTCTTCCTTGAAGGAGAAGGGAGGTTCAAGTCCCAGGGCCATCCCTAAATACATGGAGGAGAAGAACAAGGTGGTTCTTCCCCCTAACTACAAGAATATGCTCACCATGCAGATCAAGAAGCTCGTTTTGGCCGACAAGCTTACTAAGGTGAAGGATTCTTTCAAGTTGGCAGAGGGAGTCAAGAAGGTCCCTGCAAAGAAGCTTGTCAAGAACATTATCAAGAAAAAAACTTCCTCTAAGCCCAAGAATGCCCCCAAATCTGAAAAACCTGCATCGAACCTGAAGGAAACCAAGAAGGTCGCAAAGGCTCCTTCCGTAAGAAAGACCGCTGCTGTGAAACCGACCAAGGATGCAAAATCAACTGCATCGGCCAAGAAGACAACTACGAAGAAGGTCGTGCCTGCCAAGAAGCCTGGTGCTGCAAAACCAGTGCCATCCAAGAATCCCAAGTCCATCAAGTATGCCAAGTCCCCTGCAAAGGCAAAGCCCGCAACGAAGGCTCCTCCAACGAAAAAGGCCCGATTTTGTAATTAGTTTGTTGAAAAACAAATGGTGTTCCTGAACATCACCCCGATTTTTCTTTTGGCCCTCCTAGAGCTGGAGGGTTTCCTGTTTTCTTAAACCAAATTGTTCTTTAGGGGTAATAACATAGTTGTAGAAAATTGCTTATTGTACAATAATTTCATTTGGAAGCGATGCCTATTATTGTATAATAGGAAAGCAAACGATTTCAAATCAGAGAATCTTTACAATTGATCTGACTTTTCATTTAAAGTCCCTCTCCTCTTTCTGTTCATGATATAACTTTATTTGATATCAATTTTTAAATTTCGTGCAATTTAATTCATGTTTGGAAGTTAATCACTATTTTTCTTGGCGTGGGCAGAGCAATGTTATTTGATATCTGGGCTTGAATTTGTGCGATTTAATTTCTGTTTATTAGATATTGAGGTGTAAATTTTTTGCATGTTAATTCTCTGTTTACCAACCAAAATTTGATTCGATTTGGAAATTTCGATGAATCTATAAGTTGTCTATTAGGTTTCCTGTATCTCATATTTTTCTATCAGTGGATCAGAGCTATCAATGGCTGCCGACAATATAGCGGTTGGAAAATGAATTTATCATTAATTCAATGAATTAATGGTTCCCATATCAATTCTCATTCCGTATTCCGAGGATGTATAGTAAAAACGTTTAGTCTCAATAGATATATCGATTCTCTAAGAGCTTCGTTGCCTGCAGACCGCTTTTTATTTCCATTTTTGTATTTTTTCTGTCCGTTGCCAGTTGTACTTCTCTCTTGAAACTATTGAAACATTTGGTGTTGTTCAGTGAAAATTTATCCATGTTGCATGGGTGGTGGTCGTTTGAGATATTTGTTTTGATGTGATAGTTGGCCTACTAAGAGATGTAAAAAATTTTATTTTCCTCTCTTAACTACTACATGTTTTAATAGTTGGGCACAAGAAGATGTAGCTCGTGACTATCTCGAACAATATTTGATGAAGAATATTTCTACAACCATCAATGCTACGATAACTTCCACTGTTGGATTAAGCTTTGCTTTACAAAAAACACCTTTTGTTAGACAATTCAACTCAAATCATGCTTTTATGTCTAGCAATGCATTGCTCAATGAAAAAATTTAGATGTATCAGAGTGCACAAGATTTGGAAATGGAACCACACCATTCTTTCGTAGTGCATCCTTCTTAGGAGGGAACCCATAATGAATTGAGCCATACAACATGTGCAGTTTCTGATCAAATCACAACATTCAACTATCGATATCTTATTTCTCTGACTGCTACGGGAGCAACCCTTGGGGATTTTAATTCAAATATATTCCCTTCCTTTGTAGAATCATTCGTTAATGAGAAATTGCATCTCTATGAACCTAGTGTATAGACCTCTATAACATATAATATACATCTATTCCAATCAAGTCAGCGTAAAACTAAGAACCTTAGTAATTATGACTTGTGCTCCATGTTGTCTCCAAGCTCACAATATCGTCCCTAAGTAGAGGAACCTTCGATACTATATATTTGTAAAATATCATGAAGTGTATAGCAATGTGTGTTATTGGATTATTCCTTTTACCATTTGATATGATGTGTGCACTAAGAAGTCAATATTGAAGATTGTTTTAATATTTGTTGTAGATTAGCAAGTTTGTAATTCATTGTATACAAGTGACAATGTTTAAGTTATGGAGGTTTGTATTTTTTTGTGTAACTCAATGCTTTTGCTCCTCTGACAATATTCATTAATATAAGTTGAAAATATAAATCGTTGAATTGAGAACTTTCATCATAAATTTTATTTTAGAAAAGTGTATTTTATTTATTTCTTCCATAAGATCTTTTTTGTTCATATGTGGAACCAGGCCTTGGTAACACATAAACAAATAATGATTAAATTGCATGCATACAATTTTTCATATGTAACATATTTGCATCAAACTATAGAACACTCAATAAAGCTATAATTGAAGGGTATGTTCTCATTTTATTCATAAAACTATGTAGGAATTGGAGATTCAATAGGTTTTTTAACTTTTAATGATAATGGACGTCATTAACTTACTCTACTATTTTAAGTTGTTTTGCAACACAATTAGTAATTTTATTTATACTCGAGTTTGAAGGAAAGGGGAAGATTAAATAATTATGTAAATATCTATTTTATAAAAAATATTAATAAAAATAATAAATCCATTTAAAAATGTGAGCAGTAAATAATTATTTTTAGCAAAATATTTTTTAAAAATACTTGTTTTTAAAAAGAGATTATTATATTATTAACAAATTATGATAAGAGTTGACTCTTCTTAATGAAACAAGGAAGATTTTTTTTTTTTTTTTTAAGTGTAGTCTAAACATTTGACTTTTGGATTTTTTAAGCATACTGAAATCTAATCAAAATTTGTTGGATCTTTAGATTTGAGAGATTCAATCTGTATAATTAGAGTGTCCTAAGGGTTTTTTGGGGTGTTGAATCCATTTATGTGGTCAAAAATGAAATTTAAATAACAAAAAAATGTGATTTCACCAAGATTTATTTTGCTGGCTTCCAGTGAAATAGTTAAAAGGTCTAATGTTTAGACAAGGCCATTTTTTTAACAAGTTTTACCAATACACTTGTTTTTTAAAAAAGGCTTATTATATTATCAACAAATTATGAGAAGTGTTGACTCTTCTTAATGAAACAAGAAAGAGACTATTTTTTAATACTTTTCACAAATTAAAAATATGACATTTAAAGGAGTTAAACACCAATAATAATAAAGTGACAAAATAAAATGTTGAAAATTTAGATTAAAATTTTAAGGAGTTCTATCGCCATATTGAAATTTATAGAATGAATTCTCATTTACAAAATTCAACAAGACCTCAGAGTAAGAGTTGAAATTGGACTCAACAAAAATCACTAAGTAGAATAATAAATATTTTCATTTTTGGGTATAAAAACTTATAAAGGTACTCGTTGGTTTTCTCATCTGGTTCGCAAGTAAACCTTGCAAACCGTCAAAAGCTCTATGCCAACACAAAAGCCATATTTTGAAATGCTCAATTACTTGAGCATCAAACTTGTTCTTGCTCTGAAGCAAGTGTGAATTTATAACAAATCAATTCATCTTGTTTCTATGAAAAACAAAGTTGGCTTGGAAGTCCTCTATAACTTGGCCAAGTTTTGTCACGAGACTTAAAAACCTTAGTTTTCTTCCTAAGAGAAAGAAGTATCATTTTTCACAAGATCTAGCAATACTTTAATTCATGTGATAATTTAAATAGACAACTCTCATGTTTACAAGTTTACAATTTTCAAATAATGTAACCATATTTAGTTTTTGAACTCATTACATATTTAAAATATAATGTGAGGAATATCTAGGTCTTCCCTTTTTTATTTTATCTTATAAATAATTAATGTAAAATTAGTTCTAGCCAACATCAATGACATGGTTTTGTATTTATTAATGATTAATGATGATAATAAAAGTTGTTACCTATTTTATTGCATTTTTATATCAAATTGTAATTAAATGATATTTAAATTTTTTGTTTTTATGATATACCTGGAAAAATATATACACTATTCATTTCTCTATAATATCTTTGTTTCATTGGTTGTTTTCTCACTAAATATTATGATGATCATAAAAACATATGTTGATTTCTTTTTAGGATTCCCTTTCCGAAACTAGAGATATGCTAGTTTAAATTGAATTTTAAATATATTTATTAACTAAAGAATTCGAAATTTGCTGAGCTTCAGATATATGCTAGTTTAAATTGAATTTTAAATATATTTATTGACTAAAGAATTCTAAATCTTATTGAGTGCTTGCTCCTCCCAATATATATCTTGGTCTGTATGGTGCCTGTATGCTTGGTTCAAGTGCATGCTGCCGATTTGTTAAGCCTGGTCTGTCTATAGGGTTTATATTCTACCAACCAGTCCGAGCCATCCAGTCTGTCTAGGCAGTTATTGAAATGTCCGAAAGAAATCTCTGTGAGATGGTCCTACAGAGACGTATACTTATTGGAAATGATAAGAATTAATAAGTTTTTAATTACTAATAAGTTTTGTAGGAATAAGATTTAATATAGAATGAATATTCTTCATGGTGTTAATAAATTAAAAGTTAACATTTAACTAATTAACTTCTTTACATGTCAAAATGAAAGTTATTATCCTGATTAGCATAATAAAGAGGGTGGGAGGAGGGCATTATGAGAGAAATTACTTCTCTCATAATCATTGCTTATAATAAAAGTGTTTTATAATAAAACATTTTTTCTAATAATGCCCTCATTCTAAATCTTATTGAGTGCTTGCTCCTCCCAATATATATCTTGGTCTGTATGGTGCCTGTATGCTTGGTTCAAGTGCATGCTGCCGATTTGTTAAGCCTGGTCTGTCTATAGGGTTTATATTCTACCAACCAGTCCGAGCCATCCAGTCTGTCTAGGCAGTTATTGAAATGTCCGAAAGAAATCTCTGTGAGATGGTCCTACAGAGACGTATACTTATTGGAAATGATAAGAATTAATAAGTTTTTAATTACTAATAAGTTTTGTAGGAATAAGATTTAATATAGAATGAATATTCTTCATGGTGTTAATAAATTAAAAGTTAACATTTAACTAATTAACTTCTTTACATGTCAAAATGAAAGTTATTATCCTGATTAGCATAATAAAGAGGGTGGGAGGAGGGCATTCATGTGAGAGAAATTACTCGTCTTCTCATCCTCAAGTATTATTAGAAAAGGTGTTTTATAATAAAACATTTTTCTAATAATGCCCCTCCTTATATGGGAGGGGGCAATTATTAGAAAAGGTACCATTATAAAAACACTTTTTCTAATAATAAAACACTTTTTCTAATAAAAACACTTTTTCTAATAATGAAAAAAGTGTTTTATTATAAAACATTTTTCTAATAATGTTCCTTTCTATAGAGGGAGGGAATTATTAGAAAAAGTGTTTTATTATAAAACACCTTTTCTAATAATTCCTCTCCTCCCACCCTCTCTATAGAATAGGGAGGGAGGGGTTACACAGTGCCCATTATAAAACACTTTTCTCAATAATGACCCCCTCCCATTATTTCTCTATAGGAACACTTTTTCTAATAATTCCCCCCCCTCCCACCCTCTATAGAATAGAGGGTGGGAGGAGGGGGGGTCATTATTAGAAAAAGTGTTTTATTATAAAACACTTTTTCTAATAATGACCCCCCCTCCCACACTCTATAGGGGGGCATTATTAGAAAAAGTGTTTTATAATAAAACACTTTTTCTAATAATGCCCCCCTCCCATTGCTGATAAAAATATTAATAAGACATTTTAATAAGATATAACCACAAAGTGCCCTATTTACAATTAATGTAGCTCCTTTATTACCTACAAAGTTCTTTAGGGGACATGTTAAAACGTTTTCGATTGTACCTTTCCTTTTCCATTCTTATATTGCTACAACATTGATACGATATCTTGCTGAGATGGATAGGGGCATTCTGGAATTTGGGCAGAGGCAGCCCAAGGTCGGTCATCCTAGGACTCGTGCAACCGGACCGGACTTATTTAAACGTTCCATGGGTCTCATCTGGGATTAGGGATTAGAGTTGGGGTAAATACAAAGTTAGGATAATGCATTGTGTATCTTCAAATATTTATCACAATTTTCACAGTGAAGTACTTGATTTACATTTACAGAATTATGGATGTGGATAAGTTAGCATTCTACATTTACGTTATTGTTAATGTCATTGAAATTATGTGAAATAGATTCTAAAATTAAAATTATGTGAAATAAATTCTAAAATTAAGTAAAATTGGAGTATCTTAGAGGAGTTATTTCAATTACAAAACTAAATAAATTCTAAAATTAAGTAAAATTGATGTATCTTAGAGGGGTTATTTCAATTACGAAACTAACTGATATAATTTTAATATGTAATATTTATATATTAAAACCTTGAGTTGATCTAATGGTTAAAATATGTATTTCTTTATAGGAGATCACAGCTTCAAATTAAAAAAAATATTAATATTATAAAGCTATCATATTTAAAGTTATTATTATTTTTTAATAATTAAATTAAATAATAATTTAAATGAAAAAATTAAAAAAAAATTATTCCTATATTTTTATGGAGTATTCCATAAAATATAAATATTTTTATGTGCATGATCTATTAGTACATGTATATTTATACTTCTATATTGTTAGACCACTTTAGAAGTTCAAATTTCAATATTTATATATTGTTAGACCACTTTAGAAGTTCAAATTTCAATATTTATACACCATTATGTTAATGTGTTGATTGACTATTTATATTTATATTAATTTTAATTTATTATTTATTTTTTATATTAATATATATCCATATAAAAAAAATAAATCATCATTATAATCATGATAATATTATATATTTACCATTATACTAATATGTTGATTAAAGATCCACACCAAT
>SNQJ01S0053580.1:87653-113375 GCA_010110895.2 Picea sitchensis | reverse complement strand
TTCAAAGCTTGATGAATTATATTTTCAAACCCTTCCTTGGAAAATTTGTGTTAGTAGTTTTTGATGATATACGAATCTACAATGAATATTGGTAAGAACTTGTACAACATGTTGAAATGATCTCAAAACTATTGGAAGATCAAAAACTACATGCAAATCCTTCCAAGTGTGCCTATGGGGTTCAAGAAGTGAAATATTTGGGTCATATTGTATCTCATGAATGCGTCAAAGTGGACCCTAAAAAAATTAAAGGTATGATGGAATGGCCAATTCCCAAAACCTTGAAGAATCTTAGAGGATTCCTAGGATTGACAGGTTATTACATCAAGTTTGTTAAGAAGTCAAATAACATCACCTCTAACAACGTTATTAAAAAAGGAGGCATCTTCTTGGACTCGAGAAGCAACTAAGGCTTTTGAAAACTTAAGGATCTTATTATAACAGTTAGTCAACTGTAGAAGTCAGATAGAGGGGTCAGTCGAATAAACAGTTAGAATCGACTGACCAAGTAGTTAAGAATTGTAACTGACAAGTAACTATGTGACATCTATATATGTATGTGACTATGTAATAGAGAGAGAAAAATGTTGTTTTGACACATGTAACAAAAGTCTGTTTGATGGTTCTCCCATTACTTGTGTATGTTTCTGTGTATCTCTATTTGAGCTTATATATGATTTTGTAACATATGATTCTCTGTGTAAGGAATTACTAGTAACCTCTTGTGATTTCTCTCATATTACAAAATTGGTTTTGTTGCTGGTAGCTCTGAACTCGGGCATGTATGAAATAAAAAGCACATGGATGTTAAGCTTGGAAGACATACGCGAATGGTGGGAGTGTGAAATCAATAATTAAATTAAAAAAATACGCAAGGAGGAATTCACTGACGTTGGCAGAAGCATGTACTTAGTTCTTCTAAAAAACACATGAACAATTCTTGGACGCAATTCTAGAGGCACTATTCAAATATCTCAATCAATTACCTAATGTGCAAACTCACTCAAGATGAATAATTAATGTACAAATTAATAAATGGAGGAAGAAAAAATATGAATGAGTGGTTTGAAATAATCGTATGTGATAATACTGAAGAAAAATCAATCGAAGACAAATTGTTAGTCGAAACGGTAAAACACAAATTTTACACCAACTTGCACGACGGTTTCATTTGCACCTCCCATCCTTGCTTCATAAATTTTTTCTATATAAGGGAGTTGGAGACATTGTCGAATACCAATCCCTTTTGTCCAATCCTCCTCCAAACTCGAATTGGGAAGAAAATCAAGAAGATTGGAAACAATTCCTTGAAGGCAATTACAAAGATACAAAAGAATCTTGGGATTATTTTTTAAAGAAATGAAAATAGCAAGAATGATCAACACAGTCGACTTCGAGTAAGTTGGGTCGGCGATGGAGGGTTGGATAATTCATGAAATGATATAATTTGAAGTCGATTGCACCAAAGTAAAAAATGTATCAATTCGGGGGGGAGATAATTGATACAAGAGATAAAATCAATTCAAGAGGGAATTCTACACGGAGAATGTGAGTTTATAAACCCCCAGCTAATATTCAAAGGTTGGAGTGGGACAAAAGGAGAAAGAGGCAAGAAGAGTTATGAAATGTAAGGGATCCTAGAAGTTCACATCAAAAATCTACCTAGGCACGACAGTTCATTGGAGCATCCCTAGAGAGCGCCTCGACAGCTCCTGGGAGGAATATAATCTCGTAAGTGAGTGTGGCAGTCGATGGTGCTCAATAAGCAATCGACAGAGTTGATGGTATGGATATTGATAATTCGGGACTTGCGATTGGATTATATGCCCCAAGAAGTGCTAGCATGTGCATTACAAACTTCTTTCGTCAAAGACTTGATATGGATACTCAATCCATGAAGGTATGGTGTTGAACCAATAATGATAGTCATATAAGAGACACACTTATAATTGAAGCACAAGAAAATACTCAAAATCAACCAGAGGATATATTCCTCAATATAAGAGATCTGGCGAAATTCGTCCCCTTGCCAAATTTACTTCTTGAAGATTCTGACAAACAATGAAAACGAATTGACGCAACCTTTGAGAGGACGATTCGTAGAATATAGAGATAAAAGTTGTTAGATGGAAAATATAATCTTAAGCATAGAACAAACACAACCAACACTAGAATACGATGCAACTAAAGACCAACGACATATCGTATTAGTTGAGTCGAACACTAAGATTTCGACTCCCCAAAATAAGATTGTATCAACTTCACAGTCGACCTCTAATTAAAATCTTGCAATAGTTTTGATTCATATAAACCCCAAGAAAGCCACAATGGGCCTTAACCATATTCCCATTTATAAAGGTGATGAAGATCCCAAATGACATTGGTTCATTTGTGTGAGATTTTGGGATGTAGACGACATTACCGACGAAGATAAGTAGATGGCACAATTTGGTGTCGCGCTTCAAGCTAGGGCCCTCACCTGGTTCATGAATTTCACAGACAATCAACGACGATTGAAGGCAAAGATAAAAAAAAGTTTACTCACCTTATTTAAAACAAAAGATGTAAACCACTTGGCCGGGCAAAAACTGAAATAGATCAGACAAAGTTCTAGTGAAATCATTCATGAATGTGATAAAAGATTCAAATATATGTTAAGTCAAACTCCTTATGTAATAGAAGAAAGATTACTTGTATAATGGTATGTGGCGGGATTGTTACAAAAAATTCAAGCACCATTACGAATGTATGACATCATGTCCTGTGAAGAGGCACTCAAAAAAGCTTAGCGTATAGAGATGGATGACAAAGGAGCAATAATTTCATCAACAATCGAGAAAAGATTAGAATAGAAAATCGCATAATTACAAAAATCCATAAAAAACATGTCCATTTCATGAAACAAACTTTGGTGCACTATTTGCTTCAATGAAGGACATACAAAAGACTACTGTAAATTTAGTGACGCACTGGATCCAGTAGTATGATGTATCCAAATCAAAACATTCTATGACATACGTGAAGGCATAACAAATCACACAACGAGGCACTGCCCATATAATATAAGAAATGTCTGACCAAAATGGTGCCATATATGTAAAGAAAACAAACACTCTACACATGAATGTCAGTTAAATGGGAAAAAGATAACAAATATTCATTCAGAGTACCACACGTAGACGATCGACCGGAGTGTCAACCGAGTAAACAAAAATGGATATAGAGGTCGAGGTCATAGGGGTTATCAAGGAAGAGATGGATATAGAGGAGGACGAGGACAACCAGGCAAGGATGTGGTCAAGGTCGTTATTATTGCTTTAATTGTTGGAAGGAGGACCACATAACTCCTGATTGCACCATAAAAGACATAACTAATCTTTAGTTCTGTAATATATGTGCAGTGGGTGATGACTCACTTGAAGATTGCCTAATTCTATTAGAGAAACGTGAACATCTTGCATACAGTTCCCAAGCATTATATTCTAAATTCAAAAAATCTCCACGTAATAAAAATAAGATAAGGTGAATACATCTAAAAATAATTAAAAATAAAAATAATATTGCATACAGTTCCCAAGCATGATATTCTAAATTCAAAAAATCTCCACGTAATAAAAATAAGATAAGGTGAATACATCTAAAAATCTCCACGTAATTAAAAATAAGGTGAATACATCTATCCAGATCTGCCAACTCGACAAAGAAGATACCGTAATACATATCTCGATCCTAAACATGAGGAAAAAATAACGTGGGAAGCAATGAAGTTTTTTAAGAATATCGACCAATACAAATCGAACAAAAATAGGGGAAAATAGTAAAGTATTTTAGACATTGCTCTAGAAGAATTTATCCAATTATTAAAATAAAAGCAATCGTTCGGTCACCTTATCGACTTACTCAACATTCTAAGAGAATATAGGGAGGATCAAAGACCGTTAAAAAATCTTCGAAAGTTGTCACATGAGAGGCATACAAATGACTTCAACCCGCAAGTCGAATTAGAAATCGATGACCACATGATCAAACAGGTAGTAGTCGACTTCGGCTTGCAAGTAAACATCCTCCCTGAAGAAACTCTGATTTGACTTGGAAAACCCCCGCTAGTTCCAACAACAAACATCCTAAAGCTAGTGGATCAAAGGTTCATTGAACCAATTGACACACTCAAAAGTGTCATAACTTCCATAATGGGAATCCCAAAAAGAGTTGACTTTGAAGTCATTAACCTAGTCGAAGGCATCCCTCCATATCCTGCATTAGTCGGAATACCATGGGGTCGAAATAAACTTGAAAGGGACAAAATTAAACTGAAAGGTAGTGAGAAGAAGATTATCATACCCTTGGACCCAAAAGAAGGAAAACCTTAGGTCGAAACATGGGATGAAACACAAGAGGCTCATCGTCTGTATCAAATAATGAACGAACAAAAAGACAACGTTGAACCAAATGTTGAAGGAGAAATCTTTGTCGGAACACCATTGTCAATAAGGCATAATTCAGATATAGAACTTTACGGCTGAAAAATGGAGAATTATGAAGCGCAAGCTAAGGAGTGTTGGTTGATATAATCAATCCTAATAAAACGATTGAGAGCATGCTTCTCAATACAAAAAGTCCCTATCGTGCTAGAGAAAAAGATAAAACAAACACCAACACTCATTTTGACTAATACACAAATAATATCTTCCCTATGGTTTAGTGAAGGAAACTCCCCAATGACACATCTCGATGAAGTATCCAAATCAGTTAGAGAGCAGGGGAGGGTGCAAAGTCTAGTAGAATCATTCACTGACCAGGAAGCCCGATGGTGGGAAACCCATGCACCATGACTGCAAATGTGGAACACCACTACCTTATACTTTGTAGAAAGATTTGGCGGAAAGAAGTTGTTAGCGGAAGTCGATAGCCCGACTTTCAAGCCTGGATTTGACCCAGTCGCACACATTCACCAATGCGAGAATGAGTGTAAAAGAGTGGATATAGGGATGAATGGGTATGGACACATATGTTCTAGAATACATTTGATGACATAGCACATAAGTGGTATAAAATTGAATAAGCATGTGGTCACCTATTCAACTGGAATGAAATTAAATAAAATTTTATCAGATATTTTGAATTCATCTCAAAGGAGGCGCATTTGTGAGAGGCTGAAAAATAAATCAAAAACTTTCTCGAAAATCAAAATCCTGACAAACTAGAAAAGAGAGGCAAAGCCAAAGTTGACATAGGGTCGACATCGACTTGCATTTTTGTGTCGGCACAAAACCAATACAGTACAAGGGCTCGTCGAGTAGACATGGAAAACACAATTTTTCCAAGACAAAGTTTGTAATGGAAAAGAAGTCATCCTCGAGTAAATAATTATGTAAAGACAGATTATTCAATATCCAAGGAAGACACCCAAAAACCTGAATTCCCCCCAAGTTATAACATGGTTGTAGAAGGAGAACGATAACTAGATGAATCCAAAGCCCCAGAGTCGATGGAAGTGGAAATTAAAACCAATGAATTTGACATCTCAATAGATGGTTAACCTGAAATAGCAAAAATCGGTGACTATTGGTCAAACAAACAAACAACAAAAATAGTCGACCTATTGTGAGAATATTAGGACATTTTCACTCGAGATCACAAATACATGAAAGGATTGGCGCAATAGATGAGGGAGATGAAAATCGAAATCATCCCTGGGGCCAAGCCCATAAAAAAATGACCATATAAGTTAGTACACAAATATAAACCCATAGTTCAAAAAGAGATAGAGACAATGATAGCCAGCGACATCATATACCCTATCGACAAGCTAGAATGGGCAAGTTTGATGGTCATGCAACCTAAAAAGCACAACCCAACGAAACTAAGAATATGCATTGACTTCTGCAGACTAAACAAGCTAATAGTAACCGATCCATTCCTAATGTCGTTCGATGAAATTATCAATGAAGTTGTCGAGCATGAATGTTGATCCTTCACATACGACTTCTCGGGCTATGACCAAGTACCAATCACAAAGGAGGATCAGGGAAAAACAACATTTGTCTCTCAGTTCGGGTCATTCGTATATAGAGTAATGTCGTTTGGGCTCAAGAATGCTCCAACAATATTCTCTTAGATAGTGGTCAAAGCATTTCATGATATATATACAAAACAATGGTTGTGTACTTCGACGACTGGACAATTTACAACCTATTGAAAGATCACGTCCAATGGCTCAAAATGATGTTGGAGAGATGTCGACAAATTCACTTATCATTGAATATCAAAAAATGTATCTTCTCCACACTCATAGGTATCTTGCTGGGTCACATTGTATGCAAAGATGGAATCAAGGTTGACATGGACAAAATCAAATTTACTATCGACTTGAACCCTCCAATCAATCAAAAGCAAATAAAAATCTTCGTTGGGCATATTGGATGTTATAGAAATTTTATGCACAATTATTTTGACATAACCTTCCCAATCGACGAGCTGCTAAAAAAATAAGTTGAATTCCAATGGAGTCAAGAATGCAATGAATATTTTGAGCTGCTAAAGAGGAATCTCATAGAAGCACCTATATTAATATTTCTAGACTAGTCTTGAAAGTTCCCTGTTAGTGTTGACGCATAGAATGTTATTGTTGGCTCCGTTCTAGCCCAACCATATGAAGATATGGTTGATCACCCAAATGCATATGCCAGTCGAAAGTTGAATAAAGTAGATTGAAACTATTCAATGGTAGAATGGGAGGCTTTATCCTTGATATTTACCCTATAAAATTTTTGACATTACTTATTGGCAAATCCATTCATCTTCTTCATGGACCATCAGATACTTAAGTATTTAGTAAACAAGCCAGTCCATCAGGGAAAAATATGTCGATGGCTACTAGTGTTCCAAGAGTTCAACTTTGAAGTAGTAGTTCAACCGGGAAAAAAGAATGCCGACCCAGACCATCTATCTAGACTTGACACAGGAGAAGATTTGACTAGGATAGAGGACGAATTACCTAATGCACATCTATTTCGGGTCGAAGCTGACCCCAAGGAACTCGAATAAATTGCAAATGTTTTAGAAGAGGGGAAAGCTCATGATGATCTCCCAACAAATAAAAAGAAGATCCTAGCATTTAAAGTAGCACCATTCACTCTCGTGAATGGATACCTTTATAAGCTAGGAACTAATGCTATTCTGAGAAGGTACACACAAGAACATGAATGAGAAGATATATCAATGAAGTGCACATGGACCCTATGGGAGGTCATTTCAAGCTAACACAACAACCAGGAAAATCCTTCAGGTAGGTCTCTCGTGGCTAACCTTACATAAGGATTTTCGAGAACAAGTGAAGAAGTGCGATAAATGCTAGAGGATGGGCCAACCCTTGTGGAAAAATTAAATGCCATTACAAACAAAAAATCCTAGTTTACCGTTTGATATATGGGCTATCGAATTTGTTAGCCCCTTCCCAAAAAGAGGCAAGAGAAATGGGGCAAAGTCAATCATCACAGTAGTCAAATATTTAACCAAATGGGCAAAAGCAAAACCAGTTGAAAACTTTACAAAAGAGACATCGACCAAATTCGTATATGAAAATATAATAACAAGATTTGATTGTCCTTTAACATTGATCGACAATCAAGGAACATATTTTGTCAATGGTACAATTGAAATATTACTTAAAAATTTCATGATCGACCACAGGAAGACGCCCACCTATCATCCACAAGACAATGTCGTTGTCGAGTCCTTTAACAAAATATTGCACAAGGGCCTAACAAAATTATGTGCACTTGATAGGGACGATTGGGATGATAAGGTCCCAACAATATTGTGGGCATACAAAACAACATATAAAAGATCGACTGTCCAAATGCCACTTAAGCTTGTTTATGGTCAAGAAGTCGTAATCCCATTACACTTATCTGCTAATGCATGAAGGATAACATCTATGCTTTAATTCGACCATATGCTAAATACAAGACAACGCTTCTATCAGATTAACCAATTAGAGGAGGAAAGGATACTCAAACAACAACATCAAGAAGCTCAAAAGAATCAACAAAAATCTTGACACAACCGACACATTTGGAATAAATATATTAACACATGAGATTTTGTATTATTATATGACAGTCGAATAAAGGGAAAGCCATGAAAATTGAAAATTGCATGGTTGGGTCCTTACGTGGTCGAGGGCATCTGACCCTAGGGAGTAGTTCAACTAAAGACTTTGTAAGGGCATCCCTTTCAGAATTTAGTAAATGAGGCCCAACTAAAGAAATATAACACATAGCAGCCTCAAGATTTGTTAGTGAAAACATCTTTGGGGGTGCCAACATGATCCAACTAGGTCGAAAACCCTTCAGGGTGGCCTAAGTCGAGTCATAAATAAATAAAATAAGAAACGAAAAAAAAATAATAATAAAAGTAAAAACAAAACAAGTAATAGAAAGGAAAAAGAAAGGTTAAATAAAACAAAAACGAGATTAATATAAACAATAAACAAGTTGGTTATGGAAATTAGGTACAAAATTGTTCAAAGGCTAGAAGTTATATGACCGAATTGAACCACCAAAAAGCATTCATTCATGCCTAACATGGGGAGAGAAAAGAGTCCTTGGCCATCGTAGAGGATTCTTAGAGAATATAACTAGAAAGTCAAAAGAAGCTCAACACCAAGACAAGATTTCTGCCATCTTCTAAAAAAACGAGCCAATCAGTCAAGTGAAAGACAAGTATCCCACTCAATCAAACGCAAAATTCTTTCATCAAGCGAGTGTGAACATTATAAAGCAAGCAAGCATGGACATTATAAATCGAGTGAGAGTGATCACTTTCAAACAAATCCACAAAAAGAACACGGCGTCAAGAAGTCAAATATCAACTATGTCGACCATGAAAAAAGAAGTCGCTTGGTCAGACGATTGGACTGAATATCTTCGATTGATTGGAAGAACCAACTCAACCAGATCATCTAAGAAAATCAAACAACAAAATTCAACCAAGTCGGGCACGCTCCCCAATACAATAAAATCGACTTAGTCGAGATAACTGACCATCGGGAGTAATTCGACGCAATTAATGCATGACGCGACCGACTCGTCTGCCATTTCACCATCGACGCAACCATCCCCTCACATGAACAAGCGTTTATACCCACCATAACTATCGATGCATGTGAATCAATGGAATCGTTGGTTGAATTAATCTCCATTTCATCGCTAACCTTTAAATATAGAGGAGGCATATGACTTTGTTTCTTTATTATTCACTCCTGAGCATAATAGCACTCAAAGCACTGAAATTGCAACTAAGAATTCGACCCCAAAACTTCATAAACTAAATTCTAAAACCGACCAACAACAAGTTGTAGCCATGTCGAGAATGAGAGGCCAAGTCACAGACTCCCTGGTCGAGCGATGAACAAAATCCAAGTTCGACAGAGCTGCCGCAACAAGGCTAGAAGTCTGTATGCAAAACATCGACGGATTTAAAATGGAGGAAATCGACTAGGTGAGACATTGGCAAAACTTCACTACATTGGGGAAGAAAGGTGGAGTGTGCAAATAAGAAACAAAATTTTTGGAGAAAGTTGACATCTGGTATTTCTTAGGTGCACTGCATGTAGCATACTTTGGCAGATGGAAAGAAGACACCATGGAATTCCTCTTTAGTCGATACCACAATGGGAATTTATGGATAGACAATCTAGTAGGAGTCACTGGAGGATTGATACATTGTATCATAGGGGTACCACACGGGGGCACCATAGTGCCAAAAATCCTAAATTCAAACAATTGGATACAGTTCCTTATAGGAGGAACTTCGACAAAGAATCCAAATGGGTTGTTAATCAACATGGTAACAAAACTTAGAGTGAAATGAACTTGTGTTATAGTTTCACTAAGCTTCATGGCTACAGGCCGGGCATTTGATGTCAAGCTCACGATGTTGGAGTCTATTGGCCAAATTCTTCAAACATGTGCAAAATTCGACTGTGTTGAATACTCAGTTGCAACAATAAAAAATAACTACACAAAATTCCAGGAAAATGGGCGTGCCATAAAATTCTCATCCCTGTTAATTTGGCTCGCCACGAGTCAAGTGAGTCTAGTCAAGGAGCCAACATTTACAACAAAACAGAGTCCAACTATGGATAACTACAGTTTTTTTTCACTAGGAGCAGTCGGCTCATCCGAGTTCATGCCTATTGATGAAATGTTTAGGAGTTGGCTCAATAACTTGGAAAATGTCTCATATAGATGGAGGGTCGACCAAAAAGTTTGACGGGCATTGTCGTCGAACACCCAAATCTAGTTCAGTCTCGACATGACTAAAGTATGGTGTGGAATGCATGATGGGTCAACACCAATAGAATTAGAATATCAACCGATGAAGCTACAAATATTTCAAGAGATCAACAGACAATTTGGGTATGAAACATAAATCCCACCATAGGTGCTACATGATAGCTCGACCTTTCTAACACCTTTGATAGATGACAAGAAAGAGGAGGAAAGAGAAGCAACATTGTACACAATCCCCTTTGTTGAAGATCTAGGCATGGAAGGATGCACTCATGTGAAGAGAACCCCGGTAAAAAGAAAGCAACATGAAAGAATAACCAAATGAAAACAATCAATTAACCCTGATGTTGCTCCAGAGGATGTGGAAAATATTTGGAAAGAAGCATTTATGTTGGATACTGCACTTAATTTTGATGACCCTGCAACGTGGGAAATTGTTTTCTCTCTCACAAATAGGATAGTCGATAAGGTCGAAATGTAAGAAAAAAAACTTGACAAGACAAAGAAGTCACCGTGAATATACTAAAGTTGAGTGTCAAACCACCATTCTAGGAAGAATTGACAACTCTCAAAGAAAAACATGTTGAAGCATAAAAAACCATAGTAGCCCCGAAAAAAGTAGGTTGAAACAAGAAAACAGAAAAAACAAAGACTGGAAGATCATGCGGAGGAGAGTATAGGTGGGATGACCGCAGCCACATCACATTGAGCAAAAACAAATAGACCCGACCCAAGTACTAAATAATTCCAAAAAGATAAAGAACAAGGGCAACCATAGTTGACCTTACAAGGGATTCACCTCTGGTTCAGCCTACCTCAATTGTTGAATAAATAACAACAACAACAAAGCCACCCAAGTATCTTCCGAAGAAACTATTTTAGATTTGTCGCCCAACGAAAGAAACCAAGAAAGTGCAAGGCAGTCTAGATCAGAAGAAGTCAAGGTAATCATATAGTATGAAATTGGGACAAAGCATTTTCCAGTCAAGTCGGCTCCTCCAAGCAAGTCGAATCCACCTGACATGACTCAAGCATAAATGGGTCCAAGAAGAGTAATTCAATCGAGTCATTCTGATGCATCGACAATAATTGACCCACAAAAACACACAGAAGTAGAAGGACAAGGAGAAAAAAAATACTCAAGGGATGGAACACACTATTATGGCTCATAAGTCAGTCGATAATGAGCCTATCATAGTGCCAACAGGTGGAACTGATCCTCCTGGGAAATCCAACGAAGAGCCGAGGAAAGACCAGCAGGAGAAACAAACATAGGGAAGGCAGACTAGACCAGAATAGTTGAATCAACATAGTGAGGAACATGGAAAAGGGGATAACAATGTTGAGAAAGGGTCGTCGAAGAAAACAAGTCCTCCCCCAGAAGACCCTCCCTCTGGAAGTCCTAAGAAGAACTAAATAGATCCCCCCGAGTAGAATGAAAACATGGATCAGAACGATGCAGTGGGACATAATATCATTGAAAATGATGGTAGGACCAATGGAACTAATCCTCAGAGCACCACACAACCAGAAATAGGGGAAAACAATGAAGGAAACCTAGGAAATGATGATCAGATGAATAAATGAAATGATTCTAATAAATACCAAGATAAAGAGATTGACTAAAACAAAGAGCAACAAAATGTCAAAAAGAAAGAGAAGAAGAAGATGATGATGATGATTACGAAAACAATCCAAAGAAAGGACAATACATCAAAGGTAACCACATTCACAACCTTTAAACCAATCAGGTCTTCGTAACTAACTTCAGAGACAATATTCGATCCATCAATGGCATTCGAAAAGCAAATGTTCGACTTGTACAACAAAGTTGCAAAAGAGTTGACTAATAGATAGAAAAGAGCCATGAAGGATGGCAATCGACTCACAACACGAAATAACAAGGAGAAACAAATATTTCAGGATTGTGTGCTAATTGCAAAGGAAAAATTGGGCATTTAGCAACCAACAGAAAGAACAGACCCACTAGAAGAATTTAAAGGACTTGTCTAAGTATTGTTCGATGCAAGTGCTAAAAGTCAGTAAAAAATCCAAGACCTCAAGCGAACAAACAAAGAAATAAAATAGTTGCACACTCAAACAATAAGAAGTAAACAAGACTTGATGGCCCACCAGACAACAATGATTCTGCAAACTGAATATGAAAAGTTCAAGGAGGTCTGAAAGCACTTGCAAGCGAATACCTCACAAGCAGGAATCTTAAATACAATGCTCAACAACTATCCATCCTACTTTGCTACTACTTATAACAAGCTTAAGGCCCATAAGACAATAATTGTTGACTTGAGAACAACCAGAGAAATGACCAGGGGCCCAAAATTCAAATTATCCATATCAAATCATTTTGCAAAAGTAAAGTAAGTTGAGGTTGAACTGGCTAAGTGAGAAAGGGAATGGTTGGAAGAAGCAAACAAAGCTCAAGCACCAACAGATAATGCCATCAAGCACCTTGTCCAAGTTAAATAAAATATTAGGAAGACGAACAAAAGTTTGACCCAGAGTCAACTTGAGTACAAGATGCCCCCTTAGCAGATAAACTAGACTTTTTGGAACAATTAAATTCATTGGGGATGGAGGCCCAATATTTCATTGACGAATGGCATATGTTTTCACAATACTTGCAAAAAATAGCACCAAGCATCTACCAAACAACATTAGAAGGATTGTCGCAATAGCCTACATCAAAGTTGGGGTCCGCGTCATCATATCGACAAAAAATTTAGTTCTTGAACCCGACAATATCATAGTTGAATTTCTTGACCACCAGTAATCAATCAATAAAACCGAAAATGGTTGTCGAAGGAACATAAGAATCACACATGGACAAGAGAACAACATCATTGCCTCCTCATGTAAAATTGCATGAATGGACAATTCTAGAAGAAATAATTGGGAAAAGAGAGCAACCATAGGATCACACCCAAAGAAAACACCATGATCAGGTAGTCGTCACACATTCCTTTTTTATTCGAATGTATATACAAATCCCTCCTCCAACTTCATTTTTGCATTCGACACTTAAGAAAATTTTGAGGCACGAGTTGGCAAATTGACAAAGTACCCAAAGCCCATCGGTCAACAGATTGAAGAAATATTTTGAAGAATTCAAATCCAAGAACATACAACATGTAGTATCAGAGTTAGTTTGAAGATTCCAACAGTAGTTGCCTTCAAAATTCTTCTCTCCTTCAAACAATCTATTACTTCTTTCTCGTTCTCAAAAACTATATCTCTCTCTCTTTCTAAAAAATGATGTAACCTACTGGTAAAAACCTCATTGGGGGCGCCAAAAGGGTCTGTAAAATTCTTCTAAATGTGATAGTCATACTCCCCCCCTTGCTCGGAACAAGTAATGAATTAAGGGGGGGAGAGGGGGGGGAGATGTTATAGGAGAGAAGTTGGATAAAGGGGTTGGTCAAACATACAATTAGAGTTCATCGACCAACTAGTTAAGAATTGTAACTGGCAAGTAATTGTTTGTGTGTGTGTGTGTGACTATGTAATAAAGAGAGAGGAAGATTGTTTTGACACATACAATAAAAATTTATTTTATGGTTCTCCCATTACTTGTGTATGCTTCCTTGTATCTCCAGGTGTGCTTATATATAATGTTGTAACGTATGTTTCTCTATGTAAGGAACTATTGGTAACCTCTCATACTTTCTCTCAGACTACAACATATCCTATTTCTACGACTCCTATCCCGACCATGCATAACTTCACAAAAACCTTTATTGTGGAGTGTGATGCCTCAAGACTTGGTATTGGTGCAATTTTATTGCAAGAAGGAAGGCCTCTTGCTTTTGAAAGCAACCATCTTGAGGAAATAACTTACTCAAACCCATTTATGAAAAGGAAATGTTGGCCATATTACATGCAATTAAGAAATGACACCCTAACCTGATAGGAAGACACTTCAAGGTAAAAACAAATCATGATAGATTGAAGTAATTATTGGAACAACAATTACCTTTAGAAGAACAACAAATATGGGTTACAAATATGTAAGGTTATGACTTTGAAATTATCTACAAAAAAGGAAAACAAAATATGGTGGTAGATGCACTTTTAAGGAAAGAAGAAGACAAGGAGGATTTACTATGTGTTATTTTTATTCCACAATATGATTGGGTGGAAGAAGCAAGGATAGAATGGAAGCAAGATCGAAAGGTATGCAAGTTCATTCAACAAATACAAGAATACTCAAGTGCATTAAATAAATTTGTGTGGAAGAATGATTTATTGTGGAATCAAGATCACCTATATTTATGTTTCCCAACTCAAACAAAAGGTCCTTTTGAAATTGCAAACTTCTCATATATGAGGACATTCAAGGTTCTTGAAAACTTACCACATGATCAAGAAGGATTTTTTCTAGGAAGGTCTTAAAACTAATGTTAAAAATTGTGGTTGAATGTGTGGTCTGTCAACAAAATAAGGTAGAGACAATCAAGACAATGAGTCTCCTACAACCATTATCTATACAAGTGGATTTTATTACAGGTCTACCCAAGTTTGAAGAAAAGAATGTCATCATGGTAATAGTGGATCGACTCACAAAGTATGCCCATTTTTTCTCTCTTTCTCATCCTTTTAAAGCAAGTACAATAGCAACAACATTTATGGAAACAATTTTAAAGCTACATGGTATCCCCAAGATTATTGAAAGTGACATATATCTAATTTATCCTTCAACATATTATTTTCTAATCAATCAACTTATCTTGTCCCTAATGATGGATGGAGTGTCCACTCGAAACGTTGGACGTTTCCAAACTATCTACACAATTAATCCAGAAAGTTCTACAATAGTCCAATTTTCACAAGAAGTTTTTGGATTGAATTATTTTCTTGTTTAGGTACTCAATTGGCTCACAAATCCTCTTACCATCCTCGATCTGATGGGAAAACTGAGATTTTGAATAAATGTCTAGAAGGGTATCTTCGTTGCTTTGCATATAACAAAACATTATTATGTTTTTTCTAATATTACCCCTCCCCCGACCCTCATATGAGGGTGGGGTTGGGGAGTAATATTAGAGAAAACATAATAATGTATTCTCTAATATAACCCCCTACCCCCACCCTCATATAAATAAACACAATGATTCAAGTGGTTGCCCTTGTCAAAATGGTGGTTAAACACGTCCTTCCATACTTCATCAAAAATGCCCCCATTTATGGCACTTTATGGATATCATCCTCCATCCATCACATCACCCTCGAGAGGGAAAGTGAAGGTCCATGCAATGGAAGACCATTTAGAGAACTAACAAGAGGTTCTCAAACTATTGAAGGAGAACTTGGTCACAACACAAAATATGACGAAACAACAAGCAAAATAACGTCGCAGTGAAAGGGAATTTGAAGCGAGGGATTGGGTTTTTTTTAGGCTACAACCATACAAACATATGTTACTCAAGCAATAAAAGAAGGACAATAAATTAACACTCAAGTATTATGGTCCACGTAATGTGTTTCAAAGGATCGGAAGTATGGCTTACAAATTGGAGTTGCCTCAATCTTCATGTGTACATCCAATCTTCCATGTTTCTTACTTAAATAAGGTAATTAGGGACAAGATCCTAGTTCAAACTATTCTTCTAGAAATTAATAAAAAAGGGAAAATCATACTATAACTAGAAACGATCCTTGAAATAAGGATTAAGCAACTGCGAAATCAAGCAATTACTAAGTACCTCATCAAGTGGAAGAACCTATTAGTATAAGATGTGACATGGGAAGATGAATTCTTCATGCAGAAACATCTGCAATTAATCAAGTGATGAGGACAACACTTGTTTGAATGAGAGGGGCATGTCAAGCCCTAGACAAAACCTCGTGTAGATCCCTAGATACTAAGTTATTATATTTCTATTGTTATATTAGTGGTGTCGGCTAGACCCTTTAATTGTAATTATACCCTTTGCCTCCTATATATACACCAATAATATTGTAAAAGTAGGTTGCCCCCTTGAAGGGGCTTATCTTTCATTCTTATAACTAATTCTCAAGGCATTGATTTTCAAGCTATTTTGGTGTTTGTTGCATAACATGTGCACACACACACACATATATGTATGTATGTTTATATACACGTGCACAGTACGTATACATATAGATACACACACACACACACACACACGTGTGTGTGTGTGTGTGTTGGATGCAAATGGTCATTTTTATGTTCATTATTTGAATTTTTGCATTGAATACAATGGGACAATAAAAAATGGTTGAAATAAAATATTTTATTGCCACAAACTTAAGGAAAGTGCACACTAATTGAGTTGATACCTTAGTTAGCCCAAGTTTTTGACTGCATCGACCTAGTTGTCCTTTGAAATTCTTGCTTTCTAAATTTGATATTAAAATACTTTGAAAAATAGTTTTGGAGGAGACCAAGAGGTGGGGGTGACCTTTCACCTACCCATTTAGCCTTCTATAAAAGAGGAGGAAGAAGATCTTTGGGTGGGGGGGGGTAAGGAGAGAGCAAATATAGCTTTATTCTACAAATGCATCATATTTAAGTTGCTTCCCTCTACAGGTAAATTCTATCTATTTGCTTTATGTATGTAATTCTTTGCAAGTATCTATATCACTAACACTGCCATGATCAAAGATACCATTCAAACAATGTGATTTTGGGGTTAGTAAAGGCTCTACCCTCTCTAGGTCTTCATCCCACTTTTCTTTAAATTGGTGTTAACATTCTCATATTTACATGAAGCTAGGTCAATTGTTGGAACTACTTGGGTTATTATTAGTTGTAAATAAAACTTCATTTATGAATAAATATCATTTGGTCATAAGTGCACTTTTTTCTCTATGTATTTTATTTACGTCATAGCTTTTCTTTGCTTAGCTTGCAAGCAACACTTTTCAATTTCCTTTTTCTAGTTTAGTTGTTGTACATATGCATAATTTAGTTGTTGTACATATGCATGTTGTATTTAATGATTATTGTTGAGTCCTCGAAAGGAACTCATTTTGTCACAGTTCTATCTTATACTTCCCTTTAAAATCCTATATCCATGCCTCGGTTATATTCCGTTTCACTCCTTTTTGCCATAAAAACATAATCAGCTACATAAATTATGCATTGAAGAAGGTTAGAGGTAATTTGTCCATTCTTATGTTTAATTTCATTCTTCTTAGTGCATAGTGATTTAATTAACTATTATTGTAATGAGTAGCTACATCATCTTTCGATTCTCTAGCAACTCATATTACATTTATGTATCCTGTTTACTAAGATGAGTTTTTGCAGTGAATTTGTTGATCCACAGGGATGCGACCAACCTTGGACTAAACCCTGACATATGGAAGGCATCAAAATGTTCCAGAAGCTCATCTACTTGTCAACATAGCCCATTGATCCTCCAACTTGGAGCAGAAGCAAAGTCAAACTTACCGATCAACACATACATATGGCATAATGCACAAAACCGACTTCATCAGAACAAAGCACGAAGAGGGAACAAGATTGTAACATAGAATTTCATGCATTATGTCATGAATTTCTCTAATACGTGGATGATCAAGTTGAATCCATACATCCACGAAAGATCTAGATCTGATTTGGCAATCTGTGCATATGTAATTGGATACACACTATTTTTGAGATCTGTATAGTTTGGATCTCAACAATTCTATTTCTATTGTATAAATACAAGTGATTAGATCCTCAGAAAACAACCATAATTACTCTTTGTTATTGAATTGATGTAAACTTATTTGTTGATTAATATAAAGTTTCTAGTTACTATTCATTTACATGAGTTATTAATTTTGCATTTCTAAGAGTTTAGTCTTATATGATTTCGCCAAATAGCATTCCCCGAGCCAGGAGGGTCCCTTGAGGAGGAGCACGCTATTCATTTCCTTAAGAATAATTGGTATTGTGTTTTTATTTATGAAAATGTGTGATTTTCTAATTCTGTCATTTTCTTTGTACAATGTATTGATTTTTGTTTGCATAGAAGTAACTAATCTCGCAACCATCAATTGAATAATCGAGTGTTATGGTCAACATGAACTCTCATTATACTAAGTGATTGAAATAATTCTATAACAGTCCAGTAGATTGGTGGTTTTACATATTGGAATTATTTTTATTTTTTTATAACTTTTTTTTTACATTGTTATGTTCTTTCTGCAGTTGAACAAATCTCTGTTTTTGCAACTAAGGCAAATGAACAGTTTTTTCTTATGCATGATTAGATAGATCAGAACTAGTACCTGCATATATTTTGCATTGCACTTCATTAGTTTACAATCCCCAAGTCAATAATTTAATGTAACAAAGTTCAACTAATTGGATTGATTGACATTTTTTGCATTGTTGTCGGGGAAGTGCAAAGAGACATTTAGTTTTTCTTTCTTTTAAAATGCATGTAATCATTGATCTTTGTGGTATATGTGCAGATAATCATGCTACAGAAAACTGTCCATCTCTATCGGAACTCAAAGTAGCCTACTAAGAGAATCAAGGAACTATAGAGCTGTTGTGTTTCGTTGCACCAAAAAGACCTTGGCAACCAAGGAATTCATGTATATCTCAAGACCCCTCTCAACAATTTAATCCTTATTTTTCTCAACAATACCCCCAACAAAATTGGACCATTCTTGTGCCTTGGCAAGCATGGGCACCTTAGCAAGTCCAAAACCAACCTTGACAACAAGGTTGGTGAGGATCTGCCTATGGGACCATGCCTGCTAGTCGTATCCTATGCAGGGAAAATACACCCAATACCCTACACAAAACCAGTATCCCCCACAAGTCCAACAACCATATTCTAATTAGTCACTGCAACCACAAATTTCACAACCACAACAACTTCAATTACCATCAAATCAACCTTCCAGACCAACCCAAATACCTGCACAACCCATTTCTAACCCCAATAATAAAGTAGCACATCCTGCTTACAATGTTGAGCTACAAAATTTTCCCACTTACATGATTACTTCTCTTGGTATAATCGATATTCATCTTAGATTAGGAAAAGTACTTCATCAAGATGCACCTATTATTGTTGAAGAATGTGTAGAGGAGGAAACTCATAATCAAATAAACAACAATGATAATATAGATCCAATAAATCAAACTTCTTCATCTACAATAAATCAAACTCAATAATCTAGTTCTCCACCTTGCCCGGAAAGGTTGGCATTAGAAAAGCAAATCACTAAAACATGATATGATTTACTAGATGAGTAAAATAATGTTTGTATCAAAATTCCATCATTTCAAGCAATCAAAGACATTCTAATTTATGACCCACAAACAATGCAAGTGATTGGTAACCTAGCAGACCTTATGTCGGGTAAAATCAATATGCAAAAATATGTTGATCCTGGTAGCTCCATTATAAAAATCCACATCAACAATGTTGCAATCGCAAACACATTGATGGATTTAGGAGCAACAATAAATGTAACAACAAAAGGTACCATGAATTAATTACAATTGTATAATCTTCGTAATACACCCACAATTTTACAATTAGTTAATAGATCAACAATAAAAACAAAAGGTGCATTAGAGGATATAATATTCTCCTAGGATTCTTGGGAGTACCCTGTGGATTTCATGGTTTTTAAACCAAAAACTAACTTGGGTGGGCACCCACTAATTCTAGGGAGGCCTTGGTTAGCTACAATTGATGCTTTGATCAGTTGTAGATCAGGGGATATGACAATTGCACACGAGGATTCAATAAATAAATTTAATCTATATCCATCAGCTAAAGCTTTGACTGAATCTGAATGTACACAATGCTTTCAAGACACAAATGATAATGAGGAAATAGTGCAACCTTTTTTAAATATTGACCAAATTATGAATCTAAATAATGATATCGAGGAAAATCAAATCATCAATCTTATTAATAATTATGATTCTACTCAACATCACGGGGAGCAATATGCTCTTGATCATAAACATATACTGGACAAAGATTTTCAAGAAATTTGTACTATGGATACTTTATCAACAATCTCATAAACAATGTCTTCTGATGCATCAATGTCGAGATCAAGTAATGAAGCTATTGAAATTTTTCAAGGAAAAACTCTAAATATCAATTCTAAACTTGAAGGAATTCAAAAAGAGCAATTAATCAAAACATTACAAAAACATTATGGTGTATTCATATGGGAATACACTGGTATGTGTGGAACCCACCCTAATACATGTATTCATCATATCTACATAGAGGATAATTTCAAGGCTATCAAGAGCCCCAAAGACATATAAATTCACTCTTGAAAGAAATTGTGAAAGATGAACTGCATAAATTACTAAATGTTAATTTTATATATCCAATTTATGACAGTCAATCGGTATCTCCACTAGTGATTATTCCTAAGAAAAATGGCAAATGGTGTGTTTGCGTAGACTATAGGGAATTGGATAAAGTAAATTTAAAGGATCATTTTCCTCTACCTTTTACAGGTCAGGTCTTAGTTACACTAGTAGGTAAAAAATACTTTTCCTTTTTGGATGGATTTAGTGGTTATAACCAAATACAAATAGCTCCATAGGATCAATACAAAACAACATTCGCATGTCCATGGGGTATGTACACTTACAAAGTACTTCCTTTTGGTTTGTGTAATGTGCCTGTAACTCTTCAATGTGTTGTACTAGGTATATTTTCTGATATTATCCGTGATTGTGTATAAGTATATATGGATGATTTCATTGTCTATGGAAATACTTTCAAGGAAGCATTAGAAAATTCATAAAAGGTTTTAATTAGATGTCAGGAAACAAATTTGGCATTAAGTAATGAGAAATGTTTTGTGTTATAAACTTAAGGAATTTTTTTGGGTCACCGTGTATCTTCTGCAGGTATAAAAGTGGATCCAGCAAAGATAGAAGTCATTTCCAATCTTCCAATGCCAAAGACCCAAAAATATGTCAGAATTTTTCTAGGCCATGTTGGTTACTATGGAAGATTCAATGAAAATTTCATGAAAATTGCATCTCCATTATTCAAACTTCTTACCAATGATAGTAAATTTTTCTAGAACATTCCATGCCACACTGCTTTTGAAATTGTAAAAGAGAAACTTTATGTAGCACCTATTTTAATAGGACCAAATTGGTCCCTTCCATTCTATATGACTATATATGCCTCTAACACAACTTTAGAAGCAGTGCTAGGACAAAATGAAAATCAATTATCTTATGCCATCTATTTTGTGAGTAAAAACTTGACACCCCCTAAATTGAATTATACAATTATGGAAAAAAAGTTCCTTGCAGTAGTGCATTCCATCAACAAATTTAGGCACTATATTACAGGGTATGAAATCTTCATCCACACTGACCACTCAACCATTAGGTACTTAATGAATAAACCAATTACTAATGGTAGGGTTACCAGGTGGCTTCTTTTATTACAAGAATTTAATATCACTGTGTTAGATAGACCTGGTAAGGAGAATGTTGCTACATATTTTCTCTCCAGGATTCATAATGAAGGTGAATTAATTCTTGTTAATGATCATTTCCCTATTGAGCATATTTTTGCAATATCTACTAAATCTCCTTGGTTTGCAAATATTGTTAACTATATAGATACATGAAAATTACCTCAACATATTTATATAAAGGAGAACTAAAGATCATTAAACTCAGTGCCACTTACTCATGGATTGGTGGAGAACTCTTTCGTATTGAACCTGATCTTATCATTCGGAGGTATGTACGAGAAGATGAAGTATTTGACATATTAAAGGCATGCCACAATGAACCATGTGGAGGCCATTTTGCTCACAAAAGAACCACATATAAATTCCTTCATTTAGGGTATTATTGGCCCACTCTTTTCATATATGCCAAGAAATACGTTAGAAACGATGACAATTTCCAGCGGATGGGTATATTGGTGCAAACAGACAACTTGCCTCTACAACCTCAGGTAAAAATAGAACCATTTGAAAAATGGGCCTTTGATTTTGTAAGACCTATTTTTCCAATGTCTAGGAAGAAAAAGTGTATTTTGGTATGTACTAACTATGTCACTAAATGGGTAGAAGTTAAACCTCTTTTACATGCTAATGAACAAGTTGTTATAGACTTTTTATTCAAGGACATATCTACTCGTTTTGGTGTCCCAAGAGAAATTGTAACAGATCATGGCACTCAATTCACATCAAATCTTGTCTAGAATATCATAGAACAATATGAGATCAAGCATCATAAATCATCCCCTTACCATCCGCAAGACAATGGGCAAGTGGAATCCACAAACAAGGTTCTTGAAGCCATATTAACCAAAATTGTTTAGTTACACCATCAAGATTGGGCAGATAGGCTTCCGAAGGCACTTGGGGCTCATCGGATCACATGGAGGAACACTAATGGGCATACACCATATGAGCTTGTGTATGGAAAACAAGTTTTGTTTCCTATTGAGTTCCAAATCAAGACTTTCATAATAGTAGCCAAGCTTGGGATGGATCTTTCAGAGGCACAACAATAGAGGTTGGCACAATTAAATGAATTGGACGAGATCCACCATGATGAAATTCAACATACTACCATCATCCAACAACAAAGATCGAGATGGCATGACAAATTTATCAGGAAAAAGAAATTCAAACCAGGTGATTGGGATCTCTTATTTGATTCTAGATTTAAAATTTTTAAAGGAAAGCTTAGTACTCAATGGTTTGGGCCATATGCGATAGAGACGGCCTTTGACAATGTATCAGTCAAAATTAAAACCATCGATGAAGAGGGCATTTCTTTTCTAGTAAATGGGAACATATTAAGGTTATATCAGAAACCTACTAATAGAGAAGAATTTGTTCAAAACTTGCTTCAACAATTAGAGATGGAGATAGTGAGTAAGGGAAGTTCTTCCCCTACTCTTATATTGGGATGATTATTTTCTCTTATTGTTCTAAAAAACTAAATAAATATATAATAATAATAATATCCTTTTCCAGCGCGACTAGGTTTTAGATGTTTGTAGGGATCTAGATCAGAAATCATCCCTGAGCGATTCTAAGAAGGAAGTTGATTGAGACGAAGGGGCACTGGATATGCATGAACCTCATGGACATAGGGGAGGGGATGCCAACCCCCTCATATAACAACAATGAAGTGCCAAGAGCCAGGAGCAAGTGACCTTCCTTTGAGTCATTGCCACATCTCACAGAGTAGATTATGCAGGATGCGCAACAGTTTGGCAAGGCCATGGATGTAGAAGTAGAGTCCTCCCACCCAAAAGTGACTCGTATGTGGGAGTTAAGGAAATGTATTCCACAATCTACCATTTCTCCAAGGTATGTAATCAACTCAGCTAGGGTATGAGAGAATATTCAATTTATGAAAGAGCATGCTTTGATAGGAAATTCACGGGCCTATGGCCCTCTGAACGAGATCTCATGCATTAGATAAAGACATGGTGGAACCCTAAGGGTCACTATGAACATCAATTGAGCTCGAAGGGTTTTCTCACAATCATTTTCTTCAATATTGAGGATAAGGACCACATCTTTGAAAATAACCTGTATTTCTTCAACTCAGCAAGGTTATATCTCAAATTCTGGACAGATCACTTTAGTCCATAAAAAGAGGACTTCACTTTTGCACCTATCTAGATTAGCATCTACTCCCTCCCATGTGAATTTTGGTTGGAGGAAATCCTCACAGGCATAGGTAATACCCTAGGAAGTTATATTAAATACTCTGAAGCCACTTGACAAAGACGATACACCTCTTATGCAAGTATCTGTATTTATATGAATGTCTCAAAGGCCCTTCCAGGATCCTTAACCCTCAAATATCAAGATGAAGAATGGATCCAAACTATCGATTATGAGCACATACTTTTTTGTTGTAGGAAATTCCATAAGCATGGACACTTATTAAGAGATTTCTTCTTAAATACCCCAACAAATCCAACAAAGGAGAAGTCAAAAGATGGCTTTACCCAAGTTTCAAACCGGAAGAAACCCAACCCTAAGAAGCCAAGCCAAGGACAAGCCAAAAAACCCTCTACCAACAACTCCTTTGAAGTGTTAAATCAACTACCAGATTCCCAAGAAGTTGAAAACCCTCATCAACATGAAAATCGAAACAATGAAAAAGGCAGGTCCAAACAGGTTGACGATCATATATTAGAGAGGATAGTTTCACCTGAATCACTAGTGCAAATGGAAGTAGATCAATATGTAGGGAATGGAGGCGATACGAAGATGAATTTTTATGACAAGGATCTGGTTGACATAGACCTGGACAAGCTGGAGGAGGCTTACCTCAGAAAAGAGTTAAAATCTATTCCAATAGAACAACTACGCAAGGTCCACAAAGTATATATAGACTCAACAACAGGGGTTAACTCCCGCTTGGGCATCAGATTGGATCCAAGAAAAGAGACCAAAAGAACACCAGGGGAAAGTGAACGACGGGGATGCAAATCAAAACAACAACTGATAACAGAAGTAGTAAGCTTCATGATCAACTTCGGCCAGATTCAAAGGCTCACTAAGGGTTTCTTATCCTCTCCTCAACCCTCGTCATCACAAACATCCTCTCTTGGAATGTCAACAGTCTGGATAAAAGGATAAAATAGAGGGTTCTTCAAAATTATATAATGGTGGAAGACCCAGATATCCTTTTCCTTCAGGAAATGAAATGTGCAGGGGACGTTGTTGAAGAGATCTTCAGAAAATGATGGAGAGAGTGCAATTTTGTCTATAATGATTAAAATGGGGTAGTAGGAGGCGTTGGTATCTTATGGAACCTTGCGATAGTCATTATGAAGAACTTTTTCTCTATATCTTGGATGCTCTGTGCTCGATATAGGGCCATAGGTTCAAGTAAAGAAGGGATTTTGACAACTGCTTACGGACCCCTATCAAATCTAGAGAAGGATTGTTTCTTGAAAACCCTAACAGATCTACGCATAGTAGTAGGTCCTCAAAGATGGATCATAGTTGGAGACTTTAACATCATCCTCACCTTGGAAGAAAAGTGAGGGGGTACTAGAAGACTCAACAAGGATAATGCAAATCTTCAGAGCCCGATCGAAGATCTTTATTTGAATGACATTGAAACCAGGAACGAAACCTTCACTTGGTCTAACAAGTGGTCTGGTTCTCAACATGTAGCATGTCGACTAGATCGATTTTTCATCTCAGAAACAATGATATTGTTGGATTACTGAGAGGGGGGTGAATCAGTAATAGAGCAATGCAATTCTTTTTAACAATAAAATGCAAGTGTTATATCATTGTGGCATTATAATCCAATAGTCGCAGAGTAAATAAACAATGAACAAATGAGCAATCATACACATCCACAGTACACCAATGTTTTTATGTGGAAACCCAAAGCAGGAGAAAACCACAAAATGTTTTTTTCTTATATGTCTTTAAG
>SNQJ01S0053580.1:65340-86167 GCA_010110895.2 Picea sitchensis | reverse complement strand
TAAAATTCATACCATTATACATCAAACAAACTTGGGTCCATTACCCAAACCTTTGTACTACCAGAATTTGCTACCGAACTTTCTTCAAGGGTTGAAATCAATGACAACCAACCCAAATGATCAATAATATCCCCCTTTAACATTGATGGCAACACTTTGATGCAATACTGAAGTCATATCACTCATGCTCCCCCTTGAACCATGCCTATGTGCTCTTTCTCCAAGCATTTACATGTGCATCTGATGAATCTATCCCCCTTTGTCATCAATGAAAAAGGTATCTTTCCATCTGGGGCTGCTCCCCCTGATTGAACTCTTCCTGAAACTGATCTCCCAACTTGAATTGTCCTCTTTATGGTGCTTTCTCGTGTAAATCTAAGACATATAAGATAAGCATTCAAAATAATTCATTTTGGAGTAGAATTTACTCTGAGTCTCTAGCGAATATACTCAAAGGCTTCTCGTGGAAGCAGTTTTGTAAAGATGTTTGCCGCTTGTTCTTTTGTGCCCACATATTCCACTATGATGTTCTTCTCTGCAACTTGTTCCTGTAGAAAGTGATACTTGATTGGAATGTGCTTCGTATTGGAGTGCATCACTGGGTTCTTTGAGATATTGATGGCGCTTGTATTATCACAATAGATTGGAATGGGCTCATCATACTCAACCTGTATATCTATCAGATTTTGTTTGATCCATAGAACTTGTGTACAACATCATGTTCATGAAATATACTCTGTTTCGGTTGTAGATAAAGATATTGATGATTGTTTCTTGCTTAAGCAAGATACTAAACACTCACTCAAGTAGAATGTTGCTCCACTAGTGCTTCGTCGGTCATCAACGCAACGTGCCCAATCTGCATCTGTGTAGGCAATAACTGATAGATCATTGCCTTTTGGATACCATAATCCAAACTCCTATGTTCCTTTGAGATATATGAAAATCCTCTTCACTGCTAAGATATGTGATTCCTTTGGTGCTGCTTGAAATCATGCCACATGTCCAACTACCTGCATTACATCTGGTCTGGATGATGTCACATATAGTAAACTATCAATCATTGACATGTATTGCCTCTGGTCTGTAGACTTTGAATCATCATCTTTGCTCAACTTGCAACTGGTTTGCATAGGAGTGGTAACTGGTTTGCAATCTTCCATTCTGAGCCTCTTTAGCATTTCTCTGATATACTTAGTTTGAGAAATAAAAATTCCTTGGTTGCTTTGACGTATCTGAAGACCCAGAAAGAAGGATAGTTCTCCAAGTAATGTCATTTCAAATTGATTATGCATATCCTTTGCAAATTTATGGCTTAATTGGTCGTCATTACTTCCAAAAATAATATCATCAACATAAACTTCAATTAATAAAATACTATCTTGAGTTACCTTGATGTAGAGGTTGTTGTGTGCTCTTCCTTTTTTGAACCCTGCCTGTTGTAGATATTTATCCAATCTAGATTACCATGCTCTAGGAGCCTGTTTTAGACCATACAAAGCCTTCTTCAATTTGCACACTTAATCTTCGTTCTCTGACAACTGAAATCCTTCTGGTTGTTTAATGTAGACTTCTTCTTCAAGTTTGATACACTTTAATATTCTTGGAGCATGCATAAGCTAAAAGCAATCGGATTGCTTCCATTCTGGCAACTGGGGAAAATGTCTCTTCAAAGTCGATTCCTTCAACCTGTGCGTATCCTTTACATACCAATCTAGCATTGTTCCTTGTAACGTGTCCATCTTCATTCAATTTATTTCTGAAAACCCACTTTGTGCCAATCAAATTCTTATTCTTTGGTCTTGGAACCAATTCCTAAGTGTCATTCTTCTCTATTTGATCCAATTCTTCATCCATGGCCTTATTCCATAATTCATCCTTGATGGCCTTTTCAAAACTGTTCAGTTCAATCATAGATAAGAGAGCTAGGTGCATTTGTTCTGGTGAACGGATTCTTCTTCTAGTCTCAACACCTCCATCCTTGTTTTCGATAATCTAATATGAAGGATGATTCTTTTGTACTCATTTGCTATGTGTATTTGGAGGCACTTGTTGAACTTTCTCTTCTACTTTTGTTTGATCTTATTCATCTTCTTCTTCTACTTCTTCTTCGTAAAGTTGTTCCACTAATTCATTTTTTTCTTCTTCCTTTGATTCTCGTCTACCTATTACATCAATTGTTACATTGATGTTTTCCACAACTTTGTTCAATCTCATATTGTAACATTTGTATGCTTTCCTTGTACTCGAGTAACCAACAAATACTCCTTTGTCCACACGACAGTCAAACTTTCCCATTCTTCCATCTTCTCTTTTGATGTAGCATTTGCTTCCAAATACTTTGAAGTGCTTCACATTTGTTGGTCTTCCTTTCCATAGCTTGTAGGGAGTTTTGTCATTGTTGTTTATGAGCATTACTTTGTTTTGAATGTGAACTATTATATGCACTGCATGTGTCCAAAAAAATGTCTGTCAATTTTGAATCCATTAGCATTATTCTAGCCACTTCCTGTGTAATTATCATCCATTATGATAATGTTCATTTGTCTCTAAACCACTCTCTAAACCTTCTTTTCTTATCTCGCACTTCTGTGAATCGAAGGTAATTTTATGACCTTGGTCACACATTTGACCTACACTTAGAAGATTATGTTTCATATCTTCTACTAGTAGATCATTTTCTGCCTCGGTATTCTTGTTTCCAATTTTGACTATGTCTTTTCCAATGATTTTAGTTGAATCATCATTTCTAAAAGACACTGATCCATCTCTTTCCTTTATTAATGTAAGAAACCTGTCTTTATCACCTATCGCATGTTTTGAACAACCACTGTCAACATACCAACCACGTTTATTCTGCTTAGCTTGTAGAGCGAATTGGCATTCACCAATTTATGAATCCATGCTCTCGTCCACTGTCATATATATGTCCAAACCTAGTAAGTGTTCTTACGAATTCATCTCTGTCCATACTATCCAAGACTACTGCACAATTGTTCATAATGTTGACCCATTTATCACTATGAAGTCTTCACTACTACAACTAATTAATCTATCAAACTGTACTTATGCTAATTGACTGCTCTGGATCTGTCTACTCAAACTCTGCAAGCTGCTCGAAGGATGGTTCTTTGGTCCGTCACAACTATCACATAAACTCCCCCTATCTTATTATTCATATTACCTGGGAATCTCTAAGCCGAATGGCTCAGAACAGTTCCTGCTCTAATGTGTATTCATCATCATCTTCATTGGTAGAGACATCATCTCTCTGAGCTCTAACTTCTTTCTTCTTGTCTGTGGATTCATCTTTCACTACAATTCCTGGAAGTACAATCTCTTGAACCTGTTCCTTATTTACCTATCCTTATTTTCTTTCAGTTATTTTCCAAACATTTATGTATCTAACATATTTCTTTTTCTCTATAGAATTTTATTCATCTCGTTTTATTGCCAATCTTGCGATCTCTCGGACCTGGTCTTTGTTCACACGTTCTTCTTGTTTTGTTATCCATACTTTCTTATATCTGAAATCGATGTTCTATTTCATGGAAGTATCGATCATGCTTCTACAATCACTAGTTGTGTGTCCATAGTTATGACATTTGTAACATTCAATGTTATGTAGCGCCACATAGGCATTTCTTGCTTGAACATTTCTTTTATAATCCCTGCAATTTGCAACCTTATATCCAAAGTTAGTACAACAAAAACAATGACCATAAAAGAAATTTGCATACCTGCGAGTGAATGATCTTCTTTGAGTGTAGTCCTTTTGAATTTCTGTCTTGACCAATCATGATCATGATTGAAGCTTCTTTGTGGCTTGAACATGGATGGTCTTCCTGAAGATGTATCTTTAATAGTTTTCTTAGATTCTGGTTGACCATGATTCCTTGCTTTTAGTATTTTTGCATAATTCTTGTTATTTTCTAACAACCTAAAGTGCTTCTCTTTATTCTCTACAATTGATACAGATGTTTTTGTCTCTTCAACGTTCTTTTTGAGCTTGACGATTTCACTTCTCAATGTGACAACTTCTTCTTCAAGCTTCTCAACCTATTCTTATTTCTTTAATATCTGAGACTTCATGACTTCTTATGTTCTCTTCGCTTCTTCAAGCTGAATTTTTAATGTAATTATTACTTCTTCAAGTACTTTCTCTTCTTGACCAAACTCTGACTCAAGCTAGTTTAGATCATTAGTTCTTTCCTTGAGATGATCTGTCAATATCTTCTTTCTCATTTCTGCTTCTTCCTTCTGTGCTACTATGTTGGATTCCAAATACTATTTTTGATCTTTAAGGTTTTCTTTGATCTTTCTGGCATCTTCTAGCTGAGTTCTTAAGTTCTTGATGACCTACTGGGCTTCTTAAAAAATGTGAGCACTTTCCTTTTGTTTCATCAATTCCTTCTCGAGTGACTTGTTTTCTTCTCTTTCTTTTCTTAGTTCATCTAAAGCACTCATCAATTCTTCTTCATAATTGTATTCATTTTCAATTAGTTTTTCTGTCTCATGGCATTCTATTTCAAGATGTCCGCATTTTTCACAATTAAAGCAAAACAACAAACCTCTGTTGATTATGTACTCTTCATCTTTTGAATCTGTTTGACATGGTGAACATATTTCTTCTTCATCTGTACCTTCATCTTCTTTGGCATTTTATGAATCTGTGATGGGTGAAGAATATCTGTCATGTAACTTATCCCAAAGTTCTTTGGTTGATGAACATTTACCAACATTTTCTCTTACTAGATTAGGTAATCCTTCCCAAATGAAATCCATTGTTATTTTTTTATTCTTCTTTAATTCCTTCTTGGTCGCAGTCTTTTCCAAAAATAATACCCCAGTTCCTGTAAAAATACTTTCGTCCTTCCACTCCACATCTCATACTTTAAACCATTCCGACCATTGAACAATGGTACTCCATTCTCAGAATAATCCATGATCTCCTTCCAGTGGTTAAACTGTTTCCTAAAGGAACCTACTCTGAAACCAATTGTTGGATTACTGAGAGGAGGCGTGAATCAGTAATAGAGCAATGCAATCATTTTTAATTATAAAATGCAAGTGTTATATCAATGTAGCATTATCATCCAATAGTTGCAAAGTAAATAAACAATGAACAAATGAGAAATCATACACATACACAATACACCAATGTTTTTACATGGAAACCCAAAGTGGGAGAAAACCACATAATGTTTTTTCTTATATGTCTTCAAGAATGACATTCATTGGAAGCACCAACTTCCTTTTGTCTTACTAAATTTGGATATGTTATGAATAAGTTATGATATTTTTACCCGAAACACCTGTTTTAGACTATTTTTAGGACTAGCCACAAACCTTACTTTTCAATGGTGTGTCATCCAAGCCTTTTGCACCTTCCAAAGGAATTCACTAGGGGGATCCACTCTCTCCCTTCCTCTTCTTCATAATGGTCGAGGTTTCTGGGTCGTTACATAAAGGCCTCTATTGCGAATGGTTCTCTTCAAATCTTGTCACTGCATGGTTTACAACCAGCAGCCTCCCACAGTCAATTCATGGATGACACAACGTTAATGATCACTCCAACTGCGCAAGAATCCTTGAAATTTAACTCAATCCTAATGGATTTCAGTGAGGCCTCTGACACCACCATTAACTTAGACAAATCCCAACTCTTTTTGTTCAATCTCCTATAGCCATTCATCATCATATCTCTCGCTTATTAGGCATTCCCAAGAGCTCCCTTTCGTCCAATTACCTTGGGATTCCCCTTTCTGATTCTATAGCCATAAACATATCATCATATTCTCTCATTCAATCCCTAACCATTCACTTAACTCCTCGAATTTTAGAACCCTTAATCTAGTTGCTCACCTTGTCCTCATGAAATTGGTCCTATAACCTATACCCATTTAACTTTTTTTGCTTTGGCAGCCCCACAATCTATTATCAAAGCCATTCGTAATTTTCAAAGAAGTTTTCTCTGGAAAGGCCACAAAACCGAGAAAAAATGGGCCCTGGTAAGCTAGAACAAAGTTTTCAAATCGAAGCTTAATGGGGGGACTTGGTATTCAATATCCAAGCTTGCTAAATGAAGTGATGGGTGGCAAGATCTAGTGGCGCTAGTTTAAGCAACCAAATGAACTTTGGGCACAACTATGGATACAAAAATATGCTCCTAAGATCAATGTTGATCAACTCATTAGGATGGTGGATCAGATTCCATTCTCAAACATAAGAAATGCAACATGGTGTAATTTCCCTCTCATCCAAGAGCTTGCCTTTTGGGAGCTTCGAAGTGGAAAAGATGCTATGTTCTGGTCAGTCTCCTGGCAACGGTTGTCGCCCCTACAATCCTTGGAAAGTATGCAACATATTCAAGAACAAATACAACAAGGTGACACTCTCAGGGTAGCCAACCTCTGGAAGGAAGAACCCCTCCCCCCTCACTAGAGGAACTGGAAAGTTCTCCACAATGACCTCAATCTTCTAGCTGATTGTAATCTGCAACCCTGGCAAGAATTAATAGCTTAAAGAAAGGTTTGTATTTAGGAGGGATCAAATATTTTGCAGTGGGTTCATTCTCTTCTTGGCACATTTTCAATTAAAGAAGCTTACAATCTCTCATCCAAGTTTCACCTCCAGCCAAAGGAAAATATCTTGAAAATATTCTGGCACTCTCACTTTTTGGCCAAAAATTTCCACTTTTTTATGGCTACTCGTGCAGAACCGCATACTCAATTGGGAAAATCTCTGGAAGAGAGGCTTCATTGGGCCATCTGTCTTCCACCTTTGTTTGCAACATGAGGAATCAAGGGAGCACCTACTTAATCAATGTTATTTTAGTGCAGAAATTTGGAACCAGGTCACACAAATCATGAGAAAAACAAACATAAATAGGGACAACATAATCAACACCCTGGATCATTGGGGTTCAATAGCCTTCACCAACCCAATTCTAAACAAGATTTGGCAGATGTTACCAGGTTTTGTGGTTTGGAAAATATGGAAGGAGAGAAATAAGAGAGTTTTTAATTCTAAACCTTTATCACCACCCCTTATCTGGTCTAAGGTCTTTGCTTACATACAATAGACCATTCGTTCCCAACAGTGGCCCCAAGAAGCTCTCTCTTGCAACCCCAATGAAAACATCATCCTTTCTCAATGGCATCTAAATATTAACTCCAATCAACACCTCATCAGTCCCAACCCTAGTCCCCTGCTCACCTCAAGTTCCAAGTCCTGACACAGTCCTCCCCTTGGTTTCTTCAAGTTGAACTTTGATGGTGCGTCTAAAGGCAATTGAGGACCAACTAGTTTTGGGGTGGTCATCAGAGATAGCAATGGGTAAATCACATACATCATGGTTGGAAATACAAACTTTGATTCTAACAAGTTTGTTGAGCTTTGGGGCCTCATTAGAGGAATTCAACCTGCCTCCAGTTTGGGTTTGAATCAGTGGATTATTGAAGGAGAGTCCTAGGTAATCATCTCTTTGGCTACTAAAATAATTAATGACTCTAAACTGCGAAAGTTTCCCCCAAATAGTGTCTTCTCAGTTCCCTGGAGGTCTTTCACTCCCTCCTACGCCCCTCTCTTATCCTCGTCCCCTCCCATGTCTGAAGAGAGGCAAATAAAATCGCTGACAAATTAGCAAATGAAGGAGTGTCTTTAGTGGGAGAATATCTCTCCATTGATGTTATTCTTCTACCAACTCCTTCTTTACTTTTTCAATGCCTTGATTTAGCTCACAAAGGTTGCCACCTAGAGAGAATGTGAACAATCATGTTGTCGTAGACTGCCACCACCCTCCTCCTTTTATACCTCCTGATGCTGATCTTTAATGCAAATGAGATGGGTGGGCATCTAGACCATATGAGGAAGTTATTGTGCAAGTTTGGCATGGTGTTGGTTTCCATTCGTACTGGTACTTGGATGATGAGTGTCATCAATTCAAGCTCTATGGAATTTACCATGGAATTGGGATAAAAATGATTGGGGCTCGATCTTCGTAGAGGAGGAATTCCCTCTGACTCCACCCCATCCTTTTGCTGCCTCCACAATAGTCACCCCTGTGAATTCCCATAATATTTTAACCCTTATGTTCAAGTGGATAGTAACTCTGTGGCTTAGAATCCAGAGGAGTACTAGGGTTTCCTTGTTCTAGAAGAACAGGCTCCCATGTTAGTTAAAGAAGAGGTTTCGAAAAACGTTGGTCTAAATACAGTGGTTACACAGTTCGAGGAAGCAATACTCGAGTTGATTCCATAATAAGGCTTATTTGAGGAGCAATCATGTCTCATATTTGAATTGTGCATGGGTGTTGTTGACCAGCTTCACCACCCGAAAATCCTCAATTATCGGTTGGATATGTTCTTCGACTCTTTCTCAAGCGAGCTTGTGAAAAGAAGATCCCCAACCTGTTGTTAGCCTTTTTCCTTCGCTCTAGCTCCGCCTCACTTTCCGCGAGATGGTGGTGGTCAAGCTGCATATGGTGTATGACACTCTCCTATTTATTTTTCATTTTGTTAAATGTTAGAAAACAACATAATCTTGGCTTTAGGCCCCCTTGTTTATCAGGTCTCTTTTGATTATCTTAGTTATATCAATTAGTATGGTTATGGACATATTTTCAAGGCCTGGGTTTGATTTTGGTTTCCATGTTTTGGCATAACAGACTACAGGCTCCTCCATATGTATATGTTCTTTGAACCTTTGAGGTAATACAGTTTTTACTTACAAAATAATATATATATATATGAAATAAAAAGTAAAGAAAAAATATATATAAGCACAGAATGTGAAAACCAGTTTATTGGCACAGTTGTGCAAGAATTATGTTTGAAAACCAAAGATGGCAGACAAAATTCTCAAAATTCTTCAAATAAACAAACACGACATCTTCAACTCATGTTCAACATTTCTTTCTAGCACCTGAATTTTCAGCAATAAGTTGTTAGCAACCCACAGAGATTCAGTTTTGCAATATCAGTCAGATAGATTCCTTTCACTCCATAATTCAAGAAGTTTTTGTTTAAATTTTTCATGGTTTTTCATAAAATAAGCTTAGCAACAATGACAAAATTGTTTTATATTTGCTCCTCAGTCCCAGAGTTTTAGTAGTACAATAGGCTAGATCTTTTTACCAGGAATTATAGTTTGTGATTTCAGAATTACTGGTAAAAATATTATAATCAAAATTTTATTTTCTATAATTGCAAACTTTTTTCTGCAACTACCAAAGTTACTTGTAGCTATTTTTCAAAGGAATTAAAAGATACTAATTAATTTTACCAACTTGCAAGTACGAGATCAACACGAATTGTGAATTTCATGCAATTTGTCATGAAATTCAATTATGGAAACTTCAAATTGCAACAGATTTAGATCTTCTACAAAAGACTTCGATCATCTTCTTCAACAACAATGTCGGGTTCTTCATCAAATTCTTCTTCAATAGCAACATCAATTTCTTCATCAACATCAACTTCTTCTTCAACATCAACACTAGGTCTCTTTAAGTATCAACATGAAATATTTTTCTTCTCCAGGATTCGTTCTTCACCAGCATTCATCTTCAGTACCAGAACTTTCTCTTAAAAAGTGCAACAATCCAATCAACGGAACAACACTTTACATTCAACCTTGCTTCAGTTCCTGAGGTGGCGAATTCTACAAGCTACAGGTAAATCACAAAGCTAACGGTTTCTTAAATCATTTGTGCAATTAGATTTATGGGTTATATATAAGATGGACAATAAATCGAACCTCAAATCATGCATACTCAGTTTTTCCTAAGTCTATTATTCGTTTTCACGAATTGGATGTTATGCATACTCTTGAAATCTTACCTTAACCATGCAATTCCTTTTGCTAAAACATTCTATCATATGATTTTTAATATGCATGGCGAAAATTTATTTTCAGCATGCATTATATTTCAAGAGTGATTAATTTGACCATCAAATCGACCCAATCATGAAGAAGCATTGCCCCAAATAGCAATAATAACACAAAAAACAATATGACCGTTTACATGATTTTGAATCATGAACTTTGTCCTCGCTGAAATCGCCCAAAATTTCCATTTTATTCGAGAAATTTGCCTTCTCTCATTACTGTTTCTTATCTTACCGTGTGACAAAGAGTCTGATTTTGTTTGAATTGTCGCTAATCTCGGCATAATTTTAAGTATGGGGCCTGTGGTTAGATTGGAGCCAAATGGGATTGAGTTTTTTTAGGCATATCCTAAGTGTACGAGGTGATTCCAAAAGGCTAGGTTGTTTCCCTTTCTACATAAGTTTCAAGGGCACAAGAAATAGGTGGCTAAAGATTTTGTGAGAACATTTGATGGAACAAAAGCTTGAATTGATGACATTGAGCTCCAATTGACTAAGGCATTCATCTCATAGGTGACAGATCTACCTCAAGGTGGTGAACTTTGGTTAAAAAATAAGAGAATTCAAGGCGAAATATGGAAGGATTTCCTCAAAAATCCAGAATGAGCAGCAGACTAGAACAAAGGTATGCCTACCTCTGCATTTAAAAAGAAATGGCATGACATTTTATTCATTTTATAGAAGTACATAACATGTGAAGGAAGGTATGGGTTAGTCTTCTATTACCATCTCAGATTACTCATGAATTTTGTGAAAGGTTATGAGTTGGATATGCCCTTTTATTTTATGACTAGTTTAAAGAAAATGGCTTCCACAATACAACGTAATCCCATGAATATAGAAGGTAGTCTATTTCATTTTGGGTTAGTTAAAATGTTGGTGGAGGCTAGCGTACATGAGTATAATGACGATTGGGAACAATTCTTGATCTATAACCATTATATTAAAGCCCTGTAACAATAGGGTCAAGATGAGAGAGTACCGAGAACAGATTCTGGTACAAAAATGAGGGTTTCCAAGTTGGAAATCTTTGAAACAAAGCGAGAAAGTCCTGAAGTATCTGGGATAGAGAATATAGAGCTAGAAGATGAAGAATTGGAACATGTAAAGAATGAGAAGACCACAAAAGTCAAGGAGGTTATAGAACCTAAGAAGAAGAAAAGAAAGACATCAAAGAGAATAACAATGAAGAAACATAGCATGGAGTAGAAGGCATAAGAAGAAGACAGGGTTTCAAACCTTTAAAATAAAAAATCAAGAGGAAGACCTCGGGGAAGCACAACAAAGGGAGCCAATAAAGTCTAGAGTAGCGAATTGAAATCTGGAGACGAGAATTCAAAGTCTTGAGAATTAGGAAGCAGAGCAGAAGCAGTCCATAACAAGAAAAGGAAAACAGAAGCCATCATGCGAAGAACAACTAGGGGTATGAAAAGGAATTAGTAGCAGAGAAGCATGATAGTAGTGAAGCCCATGACAAAGAGGTTATTGAACTTGAAGAGTCTAACAAAGAGCAACCAAATAGTATGAAGAAGACAAGTTCATGTAAAAAGCTCAGGTTTCAATTATTTTCCAGTCCATCACCTAGTTTTAAATTGCCAACTTATGACTCAAAGGAATTAGACAGAGATTTTAATAAGTTTGAGACTGATTATGAAGTCCATGATTCCCCCGAGATTGACAAAGAGCAAAAAAATGGACCTGTTCCCTCTTCTTTGAAAGAGAGGCGAATTGGAAACGTTAGAAAGTTAAAAGAAAAACTTGAGGAGCTAGCACTCCTTGATAATCATATCAAGTTAGAAAATTCATCTTTCAAAGCCAATATTTCTCAATTGTAAAAAGAGAAAGAGCATCTGGAATCTCATAAGAAGTTTGTTATGACCCAAGGGGGGCATATATAGGGTTAAAAGTATATGATATGATCCCAAGGGGGGCATATATGGGGCTAAATGTATTTGTAATGTGTAAATATATATGTGATAGGGTCGACCTAATAGTAAAGGGGCCTCATGTGCAGGTGTGAAAAGGTATACATAGAGATCATGTATTCATTATTGTAGGCATGTGAATTGTGATGTATAAATGTATTTGGTTATGTGGAGGAGGTTCTCCTATTATTTAAGAAGTTATTGTATAAATTATCTATCTTGGAGTTGTGCTTCATGCTTACATTCTATACATGGTGTGTACTTATGTTCTGTTATTATATTTTAATCATTTGGATCATAATATTTGGTATTAGAGCATTGATTTTGGGGTTTATCTTCCTCAAGCAAGTCATCTTGGAATTTTTGCTATAACTTTTTTTTTCGGGGCAGCTTCAGAAAGCTAAACTTGGAGTTTGTTTAGAAGACATATTAGAGTACCTATGTTACAAATTTGAGCTTCTGGGTCATTGTACTTTCAGAGATACACCCTATGGAATGTAGGGTTTTTGACTAGTCTTATAACTAGTCTCAAACATGTGTTATGGGTAAAACAGTCATATATTATTCATAGAGGATCCAAATTTCATGAGACTAGTTGCATTGGAAATAGGAAAGTATGTAGTATTTTGGGTGCAAATTTTGGAATCAGTCATCCAATATTGGACGTGTGCCATTCTATACAATTTTTCTCTCCAGAATAAGCCAAAATTCAACAAGGTTTGGGAAAATTACCATAACTTTCATTTGGCACACCCAATTTTGCTCAGACCTATGGCATTGCAGAGAAGGCATTTGAGAGTAATAAAAGCCACAGTTTTATACTCACAGGGGCCTAAAATTCATAAATACATAAGAAGGAAGGTCGACCAAGAGGACAAACTCCAAATCAGGGTTTCAAAGGTATGTTCACTTAAAACTATCATAACTTTTGATTGTGATGTCTGATTGAATCGATTCAAAAGCCATTGGAAAGAGAAAACATAGAAAATTATATTGGAGCAAGGATTATAACTATTTGAGACCATTATACTTAATATGATAAGGTTGGAAGTTGAGGATTGGGGTTATACCTCAATTAAGAATCAATGACAATACCTAACTTTAGTGGAGTTGAAGATAAAGATGAAATCAGTCATATGGAATGGTTTATGATGGTAAAAGAATATGGTATGAGGAATAGTATGAGTCCTTATGGGGCATATTTTTATTTTTTGGGTGGAACCTCTAAATGGTGGAGACGCCTTGATGAAGGTACTAGACTCTACTCCACATGGGAAGAATTTGAAGAACTTTTCTCAAATAAATGGATCAAGTATACAAAAAAGTAGGAGATGTATAAAATTCAAGAGGAGTTAAAAGAAGCAAAAGAAGAGATCAAGAAGAAGAGTGATGAGTTGTCTAAGATACGAGACCTTAATGAAGCACTAGTTAAAGAAGTTCAAGAATTATAACAAGAAAATACTAGCAAAGGAAACTGGGAAAAAGATGAATCAAGGGAATATTTTAAAAAGAAAGATGAAGAGATATGTAGATTACAAAACAATAATAAAAAACCATTGGATGAGGTTAAGAGATGGAAACAAGAAAAGAAGAATTAACAAAATCAATAAGAAATGAAAATCTTCAATGAAGAATCTACCAAAAGACTTGAAGAGGAAATTTGCAAGAAGGTCAAGGAATCCCTAAATATTTATGAGGTAAAATTAGAAATGCAATCCAAAATTGAAGAAGGACGTTAGAATTTGATAGATGGGATCACATTCTAGCTTCAAAAGGAGAAAGGAGACAAGATTCAAGAAGGTCAACATAATATACTTCAAGAAGATGAACTCTAGATAGAGGATGTACATGCAAAATATGATGGTATTATCTCCAAGGCTAGAGTAATCAAAGGCCAAGCAAAGATGATCGAGGATGCCATTTTCTCTGAAAAGAAGATAGCTGAAATGGGTGCGCAGTGTGAAGAAAAAACATCAAATGTGAAACCATATCGACACCCTCATTACCAGGAAAGATTTCAAGGAATACAAGAAGGTTGATATCAACATTATCAAGGAAGAAGATGGAATAATCATCAATATTCATGGAATATGGCATCACAAAACCATAATTCAACAAGATATTATCATAGACCAACATCTACTACAAATTGGAGAAGCTTCAACAACAAAACATGGAATCAAGGGAAACAAAATTATGCAACAACTAGCCACCAAGGATTACTACCGAAAATAATTGATTTTGGATGGATGTATCATCATCGATGGAAAGAAGAAACCAGGAACATAAGAAAATCATATTACTTGGTTTCATCACATGTGAAGCCTTTAATTGCAAAGCTTTGAGGACAAAGCTTTTTGAAAGAGGGTACCGTGTTATGACCCAAGGGGGGCATATATAGGGTTAAATGTATATGATATGACCCCAATGGGGGGCATATATGGTGCTAAATGTACTTGTAATGTGTAAATATATATGTAATAGGGTCGGCCTAATAGTAAAGGGGCCTAATGTATAAGTGTGAATAGGTATATATAGAGAAAATTTATTCATTATTGTAGACAGGTGAATTGTGATGTTTGCATATATTTGGTTATGTGGAGGAGGTTCTACTATTCTTTAAGGAGTTATTGTATAACTTATTTATCTTGGAGTTGTGCTCCATGCTCACATTCTATACATGGTGTGTACTTGTGTTCTGTTATGATATTTTAAGCATTTGGATCATTACATGTAATCCATTGGATAAAACATTAATGCAGTCATTATATCAAAATGCAATAACATAAATATAAAAAACAATATTCTTATAAAAATATTTGTAAAAAAAACGATTAATTAAAATATATACATATTGGTGCATTCTTATGAACTCACAAAATGGTGCCTGAAACAATATAGAAATCAATGATTTTTAAGGGTTTATACGCATCAGTGCATATTGAAGCACCGATGCATATTAATTATACGAAAGCACATGTGCATAAAATGTGCGATAATATATATCGTTTTAAATTTTTACAATGGGCATGTGATAAATACGCATTGGTTTTTTAAATGCAACAACAGTACCAGTGCTTTAAAAAATTTAACGCACTTGTGCGTATAATATTATAAATTCGTCGATGTGTTATATGTAATACAGGCACCGAAATGTATGAATTATACAAGCACGAGGACGAACATAAAATACAAGCGCACTGTCGCTACATACAACAAAAAGGGAATCTGGGATGTAATAACCATAACCACCCCGATGTGTTTTCTTCGTAGGTAAGCACCGGGTCAGTATTGTAATAGCAAATGAGCGCATTTTCGTCTTATGTATGCACCAAGGCATTTCATGCAATGGCACCCCGATATGTTTTCATTTTATGTACGCACCAATGCATTTTTTAAGTTTTATGTACATTCTCAGGAATTTTGTGTAATGTCGTTCTGGTGCGTTTGATATTAATGTGCGCACTGGGGCCTTTTATAGAATGGTGCACCGATGCATTTTGACAATAAAAGCACCGTAAAAAAAAATTAAAAATAAAAATAAATAAAAATAAAAAAATCTGCTACAACCTTTGCTTGCCCAAATTTTGTTGGTTATATGGAACATCCATTAAAACCTTCGCTAAAACCTCTACAACAAATGGAGGAGGTTGTAGCAGATGTTTTTTTGAATTTTTTTCCAAATTTTGTAACACTAAAAACCTTTGCTAGAAGGTGTTCTCCTTGTAATGTGAAAAAAATAATTCCAATAGTAGTGAACTAGAGAATTATGCGACAGATTCATTGTTCTTGAACAATCCAAAAATCATGGATTTCAAAGTTTTTTAGCAGGTTCGTTGTTCTAAAATGATCCAAAAATCACGAATTGCAGTCCTACTCCATTATAACCAAATGTTTCATACAATAATACATTTTAAATCAAGTTTGTGTAACTTGTAACCACTTGTAACCCACGTGAAAAAAATGTGGAAATGTAAAAACACTTGGGAGATAAAGCACCCACCACTCATAGCGGCTTTAAGCATGGAGTTAATGTGAATCCCTGTGACTATTTGTTGACGGGCATTTATGACACACCGTCAACGAGAAGGATAGATCTAGATCGGGGTTGTCTAATTAACCCAAGCCGTTTGGTATGATCTAACCTGGCGGGTTTTATGGCTCCGTTAGCCAACTGGGATCCTAAAATGAAACTTCAAGGAAACAAACTAATTAAAACACAAATTTAACAATCAATACATTTTTACAAATGTTCAGCTGAGAGTGCAAATATACAATGGTTATATACAATAATTATATACAGTTTACAAGGTTTGCACAAAGCCTTGCGAAAGTGATTATTTGAGATAATGTTTCTTAACCAGATTAAGTAAAAACAAATCTTATTCTGATGATCTAAATATCAAACTAGTAAACAAAGAGTGAATATGATTATAATGATATGACGAAAACAGACAAAGCTAATTAACGTCTGAAAATGATATCACTATTCATTCATATATAAACAAATTAAATAAATAACATACTGACTAACCTCTAGCTGATCAGCATTAATAAACTGGAATCGTCTCTATGCGTTTGTGTGAGCTCCTCTTGTCTTATGCCAAGTGAAAACCTATGACAGAAACAAGCCTAATGCTTCCTGAAGAAATTCAAGAAAGTGATGCAAATTCTAAAGCGATGTTTATGACAACAGAAAGATAAATAATTATATATCCTGTAACCTTGAGATATCCAATAACTGAGAACGAGAGAAATCTAAACTCTCGGCAATGGTGTTATCACCTATTTAGGATCAGATATAAATTCAAAAGACTAAAATAAATGATCGATTACAAGTACAGACTGGACCAAAAGATAATGGACAACATTGAGATAATCAACGATATAAAATATCATGTGAAGAAAAGACTAAAGCTAATTCAACACAAGTAACATTTCGTAACTAGAAATTATAGGAGAATACAATGAAACAAGCACTGCACAGTTTACACAGGTCTAAAGCCAATAACAAACTCCTTTTTCATATAACTTCAAAAATATATTTCCATTATGTGGTCCAAAAAAAAAAAACATCCATTAACACCAGGCAACAATAGTTATTTAAACATGTCTTGGATCTGTTACCTCCTATCATACAAGATAGAGGAATATCTCTGAAGATAAGTTTGTTTTACAAAAATAGAATAACAAAAAGCTACTCTTGTAGGAGTCTTTAAATAAAAAATAATGACATTAATGACATTGTTTTTTCAAAAATGGGAAATTGCTAAGCTATTGAACGCTCAACCCATGATTCATTTTCCTTAAACATAGCATCAAAATCTGTTGTTTTACCTGAAATGATAAAACAAAATTAAAGTTTAGATAATAATAAAAACAAATAATTTAAATAGACTGGCTACAAAATCTTTAGATTCTGTAGCTAGTCTCAAAATTAAAAATACAATCAAAAGTAAATCTATCTATTATTTCTCAAACAGAATCAAATAAAAAAAAAAAATCAAAACAACTATTTACCATTTCAGAGATTTGAAAGAGAGGCATCTGATAAGTCCAAATTTATAATGGTGTTCTAATTTGTTGAGTTTTTAATGATCACATTACCAGACCGTTTAATTCTCTTGCTAGCCCTGTGTGCGTTCGATCAAACATAGGCTTTCAACTCGTCATTCTCCCTCTCGAGCAACGAGTTTTGCGCTACCATTTGGTTCAACTGTGCCTGAAGATAGGGGACATCTCGGTAATATCTCTCAATCCAATTAAAACAGTTTTCACCATGAACCGGTTCTATGGTAGGCAATAGTCGAACCTGTTCAGTAGAGGGCAATTTAGTATGCCATGTGATTTGTTTCAAATCGTGTTGTATACCAGAGAAACCCTCTTATTTCTTTAGGAACGGTGGGAAATTAGAAATGAAATTGAACTGTGTTGTAACAATATAGATATTGTTTCCCTGAATCCAGTCATCTACATCCTCTTGAGCGATAAAATCTTCGATCTCATCCTCAGAAAAACGATCATCGACCTCGATCACAGGGGTCAATTTCTCATTATCACGCTGTTGATTTCCCAATTTTCTAGATAGGAATCGGCCTGGTCTCTTATTTGTAAAATTTACAGCTGGACTACTTTGCTTTTTACACCTGCTCTTTTTCTTGACAGTTGATTCATTTAAAACAACCCGAATCGGCTGATCAGTAGGAACAATAGGAATCATGTTCTCTAAATCATCTAAAACTTATTCCAAAGACTTTTTGGGAATAAAATCGTTTCGTGGCTTCTTGCCTTTGGATGGCTTCTGGATAGTAACAGAGGTTTGATCTATGGACGCAGGGCCTTCTTGTGGATTAACATATATGTTTTCAAAAGCGGGGTTAGATCAACAGGGACTGGGGTTTTATCGAGATGCAGAGGTGATTCTATTTCATTTTCAGGTAGGGTAAAATTATTTTTAAGCAAGAAATTTCCCCAACTATCTCGAGTCTTATACATATGTGAAACCATGAGGATTCAGATGAGGCCATGGTGGAACAGGCCTGACTGTGGGTTTAGTTCCTGTCTCTGATAGAACTTAGCCATTTTCTGCAGACTCCTATGCAGATAAAAAGGCACATTTAACTTGAAACCTAGAAAAACCATCAACAAGCAGACATGATACAAGAAGACCAGACCATATCTACCTTCACATGTAATAAATTGCTTAAGCATTAAGAGCAATCCATGCCATCGGGGTTTGAAAAGAGCAATTGGTGTACCTTTTGGACAACAAAACAATTTCTTGGAGGCCATGAGTAAATGTCAGGGTACGCCTTCGATTTTGGTGGTTTTAAACCAACGATCTCCCTCCTTGGATAATCTTGTAGCCTCTGCAATGGAACCCTCGATCACCTCTAGCTGCAAATCCCCAATTTTAGCCCTAGTGCCATCAAAATTCTGAGCAAAATCTTGGGCCACGACAAGGTTGAAACCCTCGGATGGTCTAATGAAACCATCCCAGACATACGCCACAAGGTCGTCCACAGTGTTAGCGCTGGAAGTCACTCCTGGATTGCTTGCAGAAGCAGAGCCCAACGCCCATCAGTTTTTATGTCACGGTTTGATAAATGGGTGATCAAATGGGTAGAGACTTGGGGAGATATCACTCTAACTTGGGGACTGGATCTGGTACGTAAAGAACAAAGGAGATCTGGAATCCTAACTTCCACCAGTGGGTTGATTAAAAGATGAGCAGGTGGAAGACTTAGTAAGAAAGGTGAACAAACAGCTCTGGGCAACAGGCTTGCAGCGGTTTGTAGGGGAAAAACTCTGAACGCAGGATCCTCCTGGTTCAAGGCTTCAAGAAACCGAATAGAAGACTTGACTGTATCCTCCAATTCCAAGTCATTCAGCGTTAAGGAAATCACAGGAACCGATTAGAGACTCCGTAACTATTACAATGATCCATTACAACATCTTCCTATAATAGCTACAACTCGACTGGATCCTCCAATTCCGAGCTGCTCTAACACAGTATAACAAAGATGTAAAGAAACTGGCATTCATAAGGCAAGAAGTCTCAAAAGTTCATACATAACCAGAACAACAATGCTTCATTAAAGTTTTATAGCCAGGAGCTCTGCTCAACCATCGATGCTTACAAAAATGGCAGAAATGCCTACATATACTTGGAACTGACTCAGGTCCTGAAGGTGTGATCATATCATGAATTCAATGCTTGACATTGAGGAGCTTCTCTGTTAGGCTGCGCATGCAGATGTTGGGCAGAATGCCCATGCAGTCGTCTGTTAGACGCGATCTTTGTCAGGAGGAACTGACAGCCTATCTCTGTACACGCTCCTTTCTAACCTTCTATTTAAGGAAGGAGGTGATGTATCGCCCACCTTCCTCATTTGCATTAACTGATTCAACGGGACCTGAGAGGCTCTGGTCAAATATCCATTTTGGGAGATGCGGTAGCCTACCTTTGGCTGTCTGCTGCTTTGCTGGATTTCTGCAGGGGGACTCGGCTGGCCATTGTGGACAGAGCTGACAAGGCTGAGGCGATGGGCATGACAGACAGGATACTGGGTATGCGTGGGCTCTTAGGATCTAAAGGCGTAGATGCGATGTGGTGCAAGAAGATGATGTGGGGACAACAGAGGGTATTCAGTGACCGAACAAGGTGGGAGCAATAAGATGAGGCGGTGGTGGCCAGGAGTGCAATGACCAGGTGCCAAATTCGTGGGCCAAATTCTAGGCGCTATCGGAAATTCGAGGTTCAGAGTTTCAAAGTGCAAGAAATAAGGGGGACAGTTTCCTGAAATCCAATACCCACTATACGATGAGCTCCACCTCTATGAGCTAGCCCCTATCGACTAGAACACGACCAATATGACCTGTGTTCATGTGACCGTACCCAAACCCTCCATCGGAGTTTCGGCGTTCACGATGACACAATGTTTGCATCCACAGGACTCGCGATTCCCCGATCCCTGATGGCTCGTGGCCATTGACCTGTCAACGGTCTGCTTCCCGTCGCGAAAGCCTGCCACCTGTCCTCCACGATTAACAGTTGTTCCCCACCGATCGGGAAATCGCGTATCGCGATTCTGCAATGCACGAATCACTCGTCCCCAAGATCCCCGATATCCCGATGGGTTCAAGTTCCCCGATGGGCGCTTCCCTGTCGGGACTTTCCCGATGACGTCGATCTCCCGCCATGTGTCCTTGCCCAGACGGACGGTCTAGATCTCTTTCGCTGCTTCTCCTATCCATGATCAGGCTCGCTTGCTTGACTCAGGCCCCAAATAGATTTCTTTTGTGTGCTGCGCTTGGGGCACTTATCGCGCAATCCTGCAGACCTACGTACCTTGTTCCCCGATACCACAATTGTTGCTAACATTAGGCTCCATGGGGGATAGAGTCGTCCATGTGATGCTATAAGGACTCATTTTGCAGTTCTGGTGCCTTGTGTTGTAGGAAAATCTCCCTGCGGACAGGTAGATCACCTCTAAGGCTTGACCTTAACCC
>SNQJ01S0053580.1:52913-65290 GCA_010110895.2 Picea sitchensis | reverse complement strand
CCAAGAAAATATATAAGGGCATTCACTAGAGAACCAATTTGATTAGGGTGATGTTTCCAGGGAGGGTTAGGAATTTGAAATTCCAACTAATTATCTTGGCTTCCATTTTGGACAGAATATATTCCCATGAATAATTCCTTTGGGTATTCCTTAGAATGGGGAACCTAGATATTTGGAGGGGAGGGAACCCTTTTGGAAACCTAGAATTCTTATGATATTACTCTGTATGTTTAGGGAGTTTTTGAAGAACAAGATCATACATTTTCTTTAGTTAATCAAAGCTCCTAAAGAAAGAATAAAGGTATCTATAATGAGCTTGATAGCATAAGCTTCACTAACAGTAGGATCCCCCATGAGTAACGTTTCATCGACAAATTGCAGGTCGGATAAAGGATTGACATTTTGGTTCATTTTAACTCCTTTTATGAGGTCTTCATTCAAGTCCACCTTAAGACTTCTGCCAAGTTATTCTGATACAAGTATGAATATAAAAGGAGATAATGGATCTCCCTATATAATCCCTCAGCAAGGGTTGAAAGTGGTCGAGGAAGATCCATTGACCAAGATTGAAAAAATGTTTTGGAAACCATATTTATGACCCATGAGATCCATTCTTGACTAAAAAATGGTTGCTAATACTCGCTGCATAAATCCCATCTTAGTCTATCATAATCCTTATACATGTCCAGTTTGATTGTCGTGCCTAGAGATTTTCTTATTTTCAAAGAGTTGATATTTCATGAGAAACAATGATACCATCTAATATTTATCTTCCTTCAACATATCCACCTTTCTCTTGAGAAATTATTTTGGCCATGATGGGTCTTAGAAGATTGGCTATGGTTTTGGTAATGATCTTATAAATGAAATTGCAAAGAGAGATAGGTATGAACTTATCAATCATGTTAGCATTCTAATATTTAGGGATGAGAGTGAAGAAAGTATATTTAAAAGCCTAAAGATTGTTCCCTGACACTTTGGAATCCTCCACAATTTCTTATACCTCCTTTCCGACCACTAATCAACAAGATTGAAAAAATAATATTGTGAAACCATTGACCCGGGGATTTTTCAGAAGTCATTTCCTTCACTATTTGGGTAACTTATTCAAAGGAGATTGGATGTAGTAGACTTATTTTTTTCTCGAGAGAGATAAGAAGGGGGATAAAACTTATGATAGTTTAAATGGATGCATGTCTATTCTTTAGAGGTTCCATTATCACTGACTAAAGTGATTTTTAATCTCTTATTCAATGTCCTCATGCCTCTCTAGCTTTTCCACTACTACAAACTTGAGAGTTGATATTTGATTATGATTTCATCTATTGATCATGGAACTATGAAAGAATCTCAAGTTCCTATCATCTTCTTTGAGCCATCAAATTCTGGAATTCTATCTCCAAAGGATCTCTTCTTGCTTTGACTGAATGCCAATTTAATCATTAAGGAGGTTATTTTGGGTTGCATGTTCATGAGTTCTACCTTCTTCAATGATTATGGTTTTTAGTTTTTCCATCTTCCTTTCCAGTTGATTATGAGCTTGAAATATGTTATCAAATTGTTGGGTATGTGTTATATTCTTTGTTGGACATATTGGCATTGATGTATTGTCATTGATGTCAACAACCGATGTAATTACGTTATAATGATGAGTTGGTATGAAGAGATGACACACATGAAGCTCAGAAGAGATTATGCACATGAAGCTCATAAGAGATGACACATAGAAACCATTCATTATCATTTCAGGGCAGTCCAAGACTGTCAGATTAAGGAGAAGTCAAAAGAATTAGATCTCAACCAATAGATCTGAATTAGGAGCTTCAGGATGTTTCTCAGTCGTTAGATCAAGATTTGATCTAGAGTTAAGTATTAGTCGTCCGATATGAGAAATATTTCGGGAGCCATATTTATCGTTTGATCTATATAAAGTGGAAAGATAGGATAAGCAAGGCAAAAGGCCTGAGATCCCAAATACCCAAATTCCCAATAGTCGTTGGATTGAGTTAATCTTTTTCGGGTTAAAGAAGGACCATCAGATATTAAGAATACATTATGATCGTTGGATCAGGATAGTGGTCAACTTTGGCACTGACCATTTCGGCGATAATGGGTTGAGAACATGTAAATTCACCCGAAGGCTGAAGTTTCGAAGTCACGAAGTGAAGACACGTAGCACACACATCAGGACATCCACGTCAGCAGACCACGTCAGCAAGGACACGTGGAATAATCAAATGGTGACAAGTTTCAAGGTGCTATTAGCATTTCAGGTATGTGTAAGTCATGAATATGTGACACGTGGCAGCCACTCGGTCAGTGCCACATCAACAAATGACGTCTGTAACTACGTCACTCTGGGAGTATGTACTTCGGTAGTTTCGCCACCAAAAAATTCCTAGAGTCCCGAAGTTTCGAAATAATCGAGAACCGTTCATCATGCAAGTGAAATCTAACCAGATTCTGGTCTACTTCAGTGAAATGAACTTCGGAATATTGAAGGCGTGTGTAAAATAAATCACCCGAAGCGCCGAAGGCCGAAGTTAACGCTAATCGTTGATCTAATTCGGGAGCATTCTCAACCGATGATCAAGCATAGTGGAAGGATAGCGGAAGTGGAGGTGTTAACCGAAAGAAAGCAGTCACCACTGCTTTATGACTTATTCGGTAGGTAATCACTTCGGAGGAATTGCTACTCCAGAGTCCAGAAGCCATGAATAGCCGAAGTTCCAAAGTAAATGAGAACCGTCCATCTCATCGTGACATTAAAATGTGATCGTTGATTGTGATAAGTGATCAAGCACTTACTTTTCCTAGCACTTGGTCACCACCTGTGGTCATATGGAATAAAGAAATAAGGGTAAAAGAAGAGGCAACACTTAAATTAATAATCCTGTGGTTTTGCGCATATGGTCACCTGTAAATGGTTTGAAAGAAGCGTCTCTACAGAACTTGATTTCTGCAATATTTGTAGAGACATGGAATTGAGTTAAAAAGAAATCGATCCATACCTATGATCGATTTATGAAAAGAACTCTCACTGAATTAAAGAATTAATAATAATGTTTGAATAATAATAGTGATTATTGTTACTGTTAAAATAAAGAAGTGCGATGGTCCAAATAAAGGGACACAATGTTTCATAGCTCACACCAGTTGGAAGAGTATATAAAAGAGAAAGAGTGGTGAGAATAAAGTGTCTCTGCAGTCCATATAAGAAGATCAAAACAGAAGCAGAGTCCAAGAAGAAGAACTGTTGGTTCTTATGAAGTGAGGGTGGAAGGGAGGAGCATGGAAGGATTCATATCCTTACCAAGCAAATTGTAAAAGATAATGGAGTTGGAGCTTCCTAGGGTTGGTGCCCTAAATACAAGGGAGTTGGTGCTTCCTAGGGCTGGTGCCCTAAAGACGAGGGAGTCGATGCTTCCTAGGGTTGGTGCCCTGAAGAAGGGGATTGGTGTCTCCTAGAGTTGGTGCTTTAAAAATGATTGGTGTCCTTCACTATTATTTATAAAAACTTGTAATTCTTGTTAAATATATTTATATAATTGATTTTGCATACAATTCATTGTTGATTCATTGTGGTAATCAATAAAATATAAAAAGTAACTGCTAACTGTTAAAAAGGGGTAATACTGATTCACCCCCCCCTCTTAGTATTCCAACATTCTTTGCATGCTTAGAATTAGTGTTTACGATGCACCAGGTGAAAAGGGGGGTAAGAGGGGGGTGGAGTGCCCCCTTTCTCTGGGGGTCATAAGGGGGTGGGATCCCCCCTGTGAGAGGGTTCGAGGGAAGTGCCCCCGAATAAAAACAATTGGTGGTTTTTTGCATCCATTTTTGGGTGGTTTTTCAACACATGGTTTTCACTGATGATTTTCTATTTCTAGTTAAGGAATTAGGGTTGTTGTCAAATATGGGTTATTAGATTAGGGTTTTGGATGATACAGGATCCTATATGTATATTTTATTGTAAACAATGTATGAGGTGAATGAATATAGAATATGTTGGTTTTCCCAGTTTGGATTTCAAGGGGAAAAATGTTAAGAACCAAATATCTCTGAATAAAATCACAACACAATACATATGGAATAATATAGAAGAACCACACTTTTATTATTATCAAACCCTTATGGTAGGGAAAATGGATCATATTATGGAAGGGATCATCTCCTATTCACTTTCCTCTTCGAGGGGGCATCCTCCTATCGAGCTTCAACTCCAAATACAATACTTCTCAACTTTTCTCATTACATTTCTTGAACCCATTTATATAGCGCTACGAACCAGCTAAGAACATTCTAGAGGTGGAACCTTCTAAAAAGTCTTCTTACATTTATTATATCTAACTACCATAGTGGGAATTATTTAATACTATAGTGGACCTAGTCCACCTTACATTGAATGACCTCCACTAATATCACTATGGGCCCTCCGGGCCCCCCACTACCTCTCTAGATACCTAACATTCCATCCCTCTTATGAAAGCATTGTCCTCAATGCTTATTATGAGGGTGTACAACCATATACCAGGGTCCCATTGATAAGTGTGGAACATAGTGCTAAAGTAGACAAGAGAACCAAGGTCCCATGTAGAAATGAAAGCCACCTTGTTGAAGTAGTCCAACCACCATTGTAAACCGAGGTCCCATGTCCAAGTGATCATGTGAACTCCACACGAAAGATATATGAACGCAATAACCAACCGAAAATGATGCTTCAAAAATTGACATTTGTCATGTGGATCCAAATAAGAAGATCCATCCACAGAGTGGGAAAGGGTCATAGCTGAATCTGGATGGAATAATACCACTGTAGAATATGTAGGATGGAACTGGTAATCATAATTGACTCATGATTTGTTACATTGATGTTCTCTACAAAAGGTGGAGTAGAGTCATCAAATAAAATAAGAAAGTGGTTGTCATCCCAGAAATGACAACTATGCATATACCAATCATCACAATCATCCTCATAATCATACCAAGCATATCTTTCTTGATAATATTTGTCCATAATATACATTTCTTTCCTTGCAAGTTTGAATTCTTGAATACATTACTCTTGAATGTGTTGCATTTCAACTTTGAGCTCCTGAATACATTTGTCTTGAATATGTTGCATTTCAACTTAGAACTCTTGAATTGTTGGCTTGATGGCTACCATGATTTGAGAGTGAATATCCATTGGAAATACCACACATAAGATACCAAAAGAAATATCTTAAAATTATCTATCGAATGGGTCTGATATGGTAGCAATCTGAGCACTCTACGAACATTTATGAACTCTACAGTCTCATTGGGTTTGTTGAGATAGCTCGGTTAGGTTTTTTTTGGGAATGATCTAAGGGTTGAGAGGATTTTATTGTAATTTTGTAGGAGACAAAAAAAATTATTAAATATTGAGGGATTGGGAGTGTGAAAGTGTAGAATGTGTAGAGGTTCAAGAGACTATGAGGAACAAGACTAAATCATTGTATCATTTTATTCCTTCCAAATATAATAGAAAAAATCCAAATTTGTGTGCCTCTGTGATTTATGTTTTGTTTGTGAAATTGAATTTTATTCGAAATTTGTCTTGAGTGAACGAAAGAGATCTAATTTGTGGCATAACAGGTCGCATATCAAGTGTGTTCAGAACACGAACAAAGTCCCTTGCAATTCTATGAGTTTTTGTTTGTATTCAAATGGACTGACAAGATTAGATCTGGGACAACAATTGTGTCAGATCAATAGTCCACCATTCTATCAGAATCCTAGTGCACTGGCCCCCAGTGTATTCAACATAAGTGATAAGTGGGACCCGGTATCTGACATCTTGATGCCCCGGTCTTCCAATCCATCGGCTTATTGTTCCACAGTGGTTTGTTTAACTTAGTGTATGGTATTATCGGTACCCGACATCCTGGTGCCCCGGTCTTCCCTAAAACATTTACATTGGTGTTATGATCTTATGGTTCCTCAGGACCATTGTTCCACCAGTCATAGTTCCATACCGGCTCCTCGACTATCAGTGAAAATTATGTGTTGTTCCCAACAAAATTTTGGTACACTCGATCTCCTTAAACTACGGTATCGCGGTTTCGTAGTCGTGTTCCAGTCTATCAACATACCAGCCCGAGAAAACTCATTAAGAATTGCAATAGGCTCTGGTACCTCGACACTTTGGTACCCTGAAGCTCTGGTTTGTTTGTTGATGAAATGAAGGAGGAAGCATGACCGTTGATCGTTGATCATTTTATAAGATCAACGATCCAAATTAAAAGCGATATAAATGGGAGGAAACTGTATAATAGACGATCCAACCATGGATGTAAAGGGTGTTGGATTACTGAGAGGGGGGGTGAATCAGTAATAGAGAAATTTAAACCTTTTCAACCATATAATGAAAGTGTTATATCAATGTAGCATTATCATCCAATAATTGTAGAGTAAATAAACAATGAACAAATGAGCAATCATACACATACAAAGTACACTAGTGTTTTTACGTGGAAACCCAAAGCGGGAGAAAACCACAAAATGTTTTTTCTTATATGTCTTGAAGAATTACATTCATTGGAAGCACCAACTTCCTTTGTTTTCCAGCTGGAACTGGAAGGAGGCTCCAACCCCCTAGTTTCTAGGGCTACAACATGAGGGAATCTCCAACTCCCCAATTCTTTAGCTACAACCACAAGGAGGCTACAACCCCCTATGTTCTCCAGATACAACCGGAAGGTGGCTACAACCACATGTCCTTGCCCCGTCCAACCGCCCTAACGTAGAAGTAGAATGATGGAACCACTGTCACACTATCACTCTGAGATATACTGATGTAAACCTATACCAATCAACCTGTAATCAACCTACAACAACCTGTACCAATAACATGTGCCAACATCTACCATACATCAACATGTACCTCAACTTGTACCATAAACAAATGCATCAACCATGCACCAAACCTATACAAATACCCTATCACAATAACCTTTCCAAACAACCTGTAATCAACCTGTACCATAAACAAGTGAATCAACCATGCACCAACCTGTACCTCAACCTATACCATCAACGAGTGCATCAACCATGCACCAAATATGTACCAATCATGCATCAAATACACATCAACTATGACTTATCAATATGTACCAACATAATCAGTTATACACCTCATGTATGTGCCAACTCATCAACCACTTGTCTTCCTCTATAATTTTTCTTCCGATCAATTGTTAGCTGTAGTTTTGACTCAAAAGGATGATGACAACGACAAGGTCCCAGTGTCGTTCACGAGAACTAACCTCCAAGAAGATGAACTAAATTTTCCTACTATAGATAAACAGGCTTATGCGGTTTATAAAGAAGTAAAACATTTCAGATCTTACATCCTCAAGAATCATACCAAAGTAATCGTGCCCCACCCCGCGGTCCAATCCCTATTTACTTAGCAAGAGATGGGGGAAAGAAGAGGGAACTGGATGGAAGTAGTTCAAGAATTTGACCTAGATATAAAGCCTTCTAAACTAGTCAAAGGATAAGGGTTATGCAAGTTGGTAGTTGAAGCTTAAGACAAAGTAAATGAAGATCCTGGATGGGAGAATGAAATGGAATTATGGTGTGGTGAAGCTTCGTACATTTCCCCAGAACAAGAGTCTTGGTATGAGAAACTAACTTATCTCCTACACCATGGAACTTGCCCATAAAAAATCAACCTTAGGGAAAGGAGAGCTCTCACGTTAAAGTCCGCACAATATTGCCTCATAAATTTGGTACTTTTCTGGTTTAATTATGATGGGGTGTTTTTTAGATGTCTTGAACATGAAGATGTAGACAAAGTTCTGAAGGAGCTCCATGATGGCCCTGTAGGTGGAAACTTAGCGGGATACACCACCGCTCATAAGATACTGAGAGCTGGCTATTATTGGCCCACTTTGTTCAAGGACGCTCACACATATGCTAGAAACTATAAAACTTGTCAAATAAGTGCTGGGAGAGAAAAGAGAGAAGTCATCCCACTCCAGCCAGTAACCGTTTCTAGGCCTTTCGAGCAATGGGGGTTAGATATCGTTGGAGAGATTACACCAAGATCCTCAAAGCAACACAAGTATATACTTACCGCCACTGATTACTTCACAAAATAGGTAGAATCCATTCCTCTAACTCATGTAAATGAGAAGGTGGTAATCCAATTCATAGAACAACAATTAATCACAAGATTCAGTGTCCCCTCAGTGCTTGTTTTTGATAACGCAACTTATTTTTCTTCCACCTTATTAACAGAGTTTTCCCTAGATAAAGGAATCATAATTAGATACTCTACAAATTATTATCCACAGGGAAACAAAGTGGCAGAATCAACTAATAAGAACCTAGTGAGAATATTGAAGAAAATGGATGCAGATAACTAGAGGAATTGGCATAATCTACTCCACAACGCTTTATGGGAAAATAGAGTTACACCTAAGGAAGCTATAGTAAATTACCCATATTTTATGGTATATGGAAAGGAAGCCATTCTCCCGAATGGACTATATCACCCATCTCTTCAACTTTCTCAGGAGGCCAGGGTGCATCCTTCATCAACCTTACAAAAAAGAATTGACACCCTGTTCATGTTAGAGGAAGAAAGGGAGAAAGCTAAATCAAAATTCATAGCCCACCAACAGATAGTTAAAAGATGGTTTGACAAGCATAAAGATAAAGAGAAGAATTTTGAAGTAGGGGACCTAGTCTTGACATGGGACAGAGCAAACGAACCTAAAGGAAAACATTCTAAGTTTCAGAATCTATGGCTCGGACCTTTCCAGGTGGCTGAGAAGATTGGAGAAGGCACTTATCGGTTACAGAATCTAAGGGGGGAACTTGACACCCTCCCAGTGAATGGCCAAGCTCTAAAACAATACTTCCAATAAAAAAAAAATGTATATATGTTTATGTTTTGTGTGCATACGTTTATGATTTTGTGTTTTGGCCAGGTCAATTGCGAAATGCTTTTTTCTTTTGTTTTCTTTTGATATTTGGACTTCTGTGATTTTGAAGATTGTGTTTAGCAAGACAGTGGTTGACCTAAAAACATGTGAGAGAGATAACTCTCTTCCTAACTTGTCTCTCACATACAAACACGAGAAGCATTGGGGAACCTGCAATTGTTTCTAGGGGTTCTCTATCTAACCTGCGTAGATGAACAACTTTGGAGAAATGTCAAAAGTGTCTGTCTAGTGGTCTGGTAAAACCTTAAGGGAAAGAAGGAAATATGGAAAGGACTACATGCACCTTAGAGACAAAGCTATTGAGTTTCACCGTAACCATCTCATCTTGCAAAATAACAGACATCATCCTCTCCCACTCGCTCTGGGAATTATGCCAAAATAAAAAGTTAACTATTTCAAATCAGCGCACAGTAGGAGAGGGTATGCAAATATATCTGGAGGGGCTATGGATGCTCGCTGGCAACGAAGCAAGGTATGTGACACCGGGGTGACTCCGCTGGGGCTATGGATGCTCCCTGGCAGCGGAGAAACACCGTAGCAAATGAATGTAGATAACAAGGGGCCTAGTGCATGTGAATGCTTTGCTAGACTCTTGTCGAAAAAGGGCGTGGGTCAGGGTCATAGGAAAAGAAGGAGGAATTAAGGTTGAAAACCCCATAGGCAGACCTGGAGGCATCAATCGGAAAATTTCAAATGCAAGGGTAAAAGAGGCTCTGATGTGAAACCAGTTAAGCTCTCCACCAGCTTTTGCATCAGCTGAGCCCGGAGGAGGAACAGAGATTCTGCTTTCGCCCAGTAAGTCACAATTTGTTGAGCACTCAACACACCCTAAAAATCCTATGTCGAATTTTACTTTTTGGGTACCACTTAATCTTTTGCACTGTTTAATTCGACTCCAATATGGAAAATGTTGCCTTTGCTTATCATTTTTTACTCTCATTAAGTCTTCCAAAATTTGCTTGAGTCTACGAAAACCCATGAATTTAAAATACTTAACACTTAACAAAGAATCAACAACCATAACACTTTCCCCAACGCGCTCAAATATTCGGCATCGGAAAGAATTAAAGATGAAGGAAAACCATTCGAAGAAACCGCAGTCGTCGAGCATCGATCTTCACCGGCATTGGTAGAAGGAAGTTTTCTTTCGCGACGAGCTTCATACAAAGATATTGTCGATGATCAATCCCCTTCGGCATCGTTATAAGGTGAGGAGAGTAAATGTTAATGAAGGAGGAAATGATATCGTCGATACCTGATGCACTGAGAAAAAACGGAGAAGATCAAGTCACGACAGACATTCGGACCACGCTAAAGATTTTCTTCGACCATCGACTTCAGAAATATTCCGACATCGGGAGTTTTTTTTTAGGACGTTAACCCAAAGGAAACTATGTGACAAGTTTTTCCCCGAACGCCAACCCCCGATACCTTTTCAGCATCGGCAGTCCCAGTTTTAGCTTAGAGCACACAACTTGAACAAAGTTTCGAGCCCAACCATTACCCATGAGCTAAGTCACCAATCCTCAATGCCACGTATCTCGAGCCAGTTGTGCCATGTCAGCACCGTACAATAAAATCGATCGGCGTCGGAGGTTTTTCGCAAAAGAATATCAACAAAAACACTCATAACACCTCACCAATCCCCAATCCACCCACTATGAAAGAGACACGATGGGACGTTTTAGCGCTAGATACGTTGCAATATGGAGCATTTAAGAGACTAATTAATACCAAATATCGCATTAGTTGCTAATTCGTGCACGAATCAAAAGAACCGTTTGAATTTACCGATACAACACATCTCCCTCCATGCCTTCGCCGTCAACCCGTGATGAATTAAATTACAGAGATCCGGCGGTAGATTCGTTTGAATTTCACTCATCACCTGAATTAATTGGTTGATACGACCAGTAAAGTTCTTCCCCGTTAAATCTTCTTGAGCCATTGTAAATAAGACCATTCTATGTGAAAAGGATTTTCAGAGCATCCAGAGGAGCGAGACGAACAATTCAAAAGCTTTTGATTCCCCCGTGAGTATCAAACTACAGAGTTTAGCGAGCGTTACAGGCATGTACCATTATGGTTTCTTTGAGTTTTCACTTCAGATATACATCAATATCCAATATCTCTCTGTGCACATGCCCTAAAATATTTTTTATTTCGATTTGCAGAAACAATGCCTCCGAGAAATCCAAACACTAGGCGATCGCCGAGAGTGCCTAAGCTAAAGGAACCAGAGGTGGGAGAATTCTCTTCCCCAGGGCCAGCAAAACAATTAGAATTTGCTCCGAGGAAGGAGCTAGTCATCATAACATCCACCAAGAAGATTTTCACTCAACCCCCTGACTTTGGAGACACAGAGGAAAACATAGGAGGCAAGGCGATACTCCCACACTGGGGAGAACTCTTCAAGAAGATAAGCTGGGAAGAATTCCCAGAATATACCCCACACAACGACCTCGACATGGGAAAGCTCAATGATGAGGTTTTTCCAAATATTCAACTGTCATACCTGCACATGGTAGCGAGCAAGACCCCGATGTTCCCCTGTATAGAACTGCTACAATGGCTCATCGACCACACGGATACACATAAATGCTTGTGTATCCGTGAGTTAATAAAAATCTATGACAATGATGAGAGGCGAGAGGTGTCTCTTGGGACTCCTGTGCATGTTGAAGAAGAAAAGAGACCTGAGAAGACATCTCCTCCTGCTCCCGAGGTCCAAACCCAGGAGGTCCCAAAGAAAGAAAAGGAATTCGAGAGTGTCCTAGACACTAAAATACCCGATGCGTCGGAGACCCAAGCAGATAGTCTGAAGGATGAGTCGGGGTTGGGCGAGCCATAGGAAGGAGCCTCGTAGCAGGAAATCGACGTTCCAATGGTCAATTAACAAGTAAGTATCGAGTCTATCCCCGACACCTCTATTTCAATTGGTTCCCAAACCCCCGATGAGCAACAAATAGAAGTCCGGCCTTCGGAGCATAACGAGGAAGTTCAATAACCCAATCTTGAACAAGTGTACACCGTTGAAAGTCTGGGGAATACACTCACATGGGGGTATCAGTAGATTCCTGAACCTGTGGACGAAGTTGTTGTAGGAAAATCTCCCTGCGAACGAGTAGATCACCTCTAAGGCTTGACCTTAACCCTAGATAGAAAAATGCTTAACGTGGACACTGAATTTCTTTCAAATCTATCTAAACTAACACATGAGAAGGAAGGATGATAGAAGTACCTGTTATCAACGTTTGTCCCTGCACGCTCCGAGTTGCGCTCCAATCCTTTGCTCCTCGCTGAGTTCTGCAGGCAAAACCAGATACGACCACTTCCTACTCTATTGATATTAGCTTGAAAACAGATCTATCACTAAATGATAAGTTCATGTAACATCAG
>SNQJ01S0053580.1:17477-43405 GCA_010110895.2 Picea sitchensis | reverse complement strand
CCCTCTCAGTTGTCCAACAAATCCAACCAAAGTGGATAATGGGTGTGGTTAGGATCATCGGGGTTGAAATCCATTCACTGCGATTAAATATAAGCAAGAATACAAGAAATAATCCAAGTACCAAAATTGTAACACATAGTGAGTTATAGTGATGGAATTAAATAAAATGAAAATACACTTCGATCCAAACCCCTGGTAGGAATTCAAGGGAATCCCTTTAGCCTCCCAGTCTAGAAAAAACCACCTATTGAATGTTGCTTCATTAGTGAGGCCAACCCGGATTAGCTACAAATCCTTTCACTCGATTTTATTTGCAAGATCCACTACAATTTTGAATTACAAGTTAACGGTCCTAAAATCCATCATTTGACATTTTTGTTAACCATCCACGAGACCACCGGTAACAAGAACTCGCGTCTCCTTCTCTGCTCTACTAACCGACCACCAGAACACCAAACCATTAACCCACCGAAAACCTCTCAAACCTTCTCTGCTCTATGACCTGACCACTAAGACACCAGATCACCAGCCCACCGAGAAAAAAAAACACTTATTTTGTTTGAAGGGTTGAAGACCCGTCCTAGTTGAACTGGAACTTTGTTGAAGATGATGAATTCATTTAGTTAAACTTACAAAAGAGTCTGAACATCTTAGTTTTATCCTTTGTGATTTCAATGCTACCATAATTTATCAACATCGATAGAAGAAAAATGAATACAACCATTAACAACATGTAACGAAGCAAGTTGGGAGATCAAATCACTCAAGGGATAGCCAAATTTGAACTATATAACAAGTTTTCATCAACATTCTTCTATTCTCATTACTCTCGTTGCTTCATTTTCAGTCCAAGGGGTTTTTATTTATACAACCAAGATAAAATATTGATTTCAATCATAAAATCGTATCATATCCTCAAATCTAAACAAAACCTCTAATTTTAGTTAATAACACTAATTTTCTCCAACTCATCCTATATTGTCTAACTCCTTCAACTTCCTATCTAAAATAAACATATTTGTTACATTACATGGAAAAACACTCTCTTCTTGTAACACACTTGGAATTGTTCTAGAGCTATGACATTTTAGGAAAATAAAAAAATTAAAAGTTTCCATAGAAATGAGGAAACTAACTTCCTCTCATAAATTGCTAAGACCTTCTAAAGGTCAATTACTAAATTAACTTCGAAACATGCTCCTACATCAGACTCCCGGGGAAGAAAAGACATGTTCATGGGATTTGTTCCATGATTTCTTCAATACTTTTTCCATACTTGGAAATTTCCTCTGTTTTCATCCACATGGCATCCTTAAGTGGTTGTCCTTTCCACTTGACCAAGTACTGAAAGTACTCTTTACCCCTTGTCTTCTTCACTACCTTCTTTTCTAAAACTGATTCGATATGTTTATGGTGTACTGTAGGTAGTTGTTTCTCAGATTAATAATCTAAATGTTTTCATTAACAGGTGCATCTGCTAAAATGTATTTTGCTTCCTTAAAGAGGTACAAATCTGAGACATTAAAAATTGGAGGAATTCCAATGCTACTTAGAAGTTCTATTTCATAAGCATTTGAGGAAAAATTCCTCAACACTTTAGAGGGTCCAATACTTTTAAGTTTTAATTTGTTTTATTCCCCTCTAGGAAATATTTCCTTTTTGAGGTGGGCCATAAGAAAATCTTCGACTTCAAATTTTAGTTGTCTCCTCTTCAAGTCTTCTCTCTGTTTGTACTTCTTGTTGATTTTCTAAATCTGTTGCTTAACTCTTTCCTATAGTTCCTGCATATTTATTAAAAAATATTCACCGCTAGCACTTCACATTTCTTGTTTTCCTAAATTTCTTAATTCATAAATTCCCCTTGGGTGCATTCCATACAAAATCTGAAGTGGACTTAACCCCGTGCTTTTATTAGGTGAATCATTATGTGAAAACCCTTCCTATGAAAATACCTAATCCACTGCTTGGGATATTCACGTACCAGACTCCTCAAAATATTTCCCAAACTTGTATTTACCACCTCTATTTTCCCATCATTCTGTGGGTGGTATGTTGAACCAAAATTGGGATTGGTTTCTAACTTTCTCCATAGAGTTCTCCAAAAATGACCCACAAATATTGTGTCTCTGTCAGAAATAATACTTTTTAGCAATCCATGAAATCTGACTACTTCTTTAAAGAATAAATTTGCAATATTAGTTGCATCACTCATCTTTGTGAAAGCTATAAAATGTGCCATTTTTTAGAATCTATCAACAACCACATAAATTGAATCATTACCTTTTTGGGTTCTTGGCAATCCCAACACACATTCAATACTCACAGAGTCCCATGTTCTGCCTGAAATTGACAATAAATGATATAATCGAGCATTCTGACTCCTTTCCTTTGCATGTTGACATACCTTGCAGCTTTCAACAAATATTTTAACATCATCTTTTCTTTTTGTGAATAAAAAGAGAGGGAAAATCCTATTAAAACTTTTTCAATAAAAAAAGCACATGGCAACAGTCTACCAATTGTTCCTTCGAATTAGCAGAAACCGGAACAGATGGCAGACTATGATGTCATTGTCAAAATTGCCAGTCCTCCATCTGCCCTGCCAAACGGAAACCAGGGCAAGTGGCGGACTTGAGTCTGTGCACCACTGTTCAGAGAAACCATGAAGACTAAACTGGAAATTAACAGTCAAGCTGTAAAACAAGGACCTAAACATGAAATTGAAACTGCGTTGTAGTTGCGCAAGGAGCCAAACTGAAATGCAAGCCACAGAGTTACCCGCTTGCATTGGAGGTTGTGTCGTTGGGGTCACCGTTGAGAGGGCCATTCCAAGGCTGAAGCAAAAATGGGCTGGTGCAAGTCAAGCATTTCTGGCCTGCTGGTGCACTTGAGTACGCCTGGTAAAACATATCAATATACTTATGCATGAGAATGTCGTGATGAATTTGATCCGCCATCTGGATTCTAAGCTAGAACACAAGCGCAAGCTGCTCTGGGTGGAAAAATGGTGGTGGTTCTTGGCAGAGATCGAGGATTTTCGTAATTGGTGGTGGCACCAGAACTGGGCCACCCTCCACCTCCAAACCATCGACTGCCTCCACCTCGCCTGAATCCTCTTGTGCCCCTTCCTTGTCCTTCACCATCCCGAGCCTCTCCTTCGTCCCATACTCCTCCACTGCCTCCGCCTCACCTGAAATTTTGAATTCACCTGAAGTTTTGAATTGTGTGGCGTCCTCCAGGTCAAGGTGGAGGAATTCCTCCTCAATTATGCAGGTGTATTCTTTCCTTACCTCCCGCACGGGCTGGTCTGTGTCTGGTGCACTAGTGCCTACTGGAAATTAGCTAGGGGGTTGCCAATTGTCTGTAATAGTGAAGAGGAGGGATTCCAGAGGGAAATGGATTGGCTCCTCTGGAATCACCTCCTCCACATACGCCATCAGTGACGTCCTTGCCTTCTCCTTGTGTTGAGTGCGGGCTATGGATAAGGCCTGCTCTAGTTGTTTCTCCTTCTCTGTCTAGCGACAAAGTTGTGCTAGGCAGGGCCGCGACGCGACCTGCCTCTTTCCCTCGGCATGGAGGAGAAAGGGAGGGTGCTAATGAGCAATGTGAGAGTGTTGGAAGCCCTCTGGTAGTTGCACCAGTGTGCAGAGATTTCGGGCTGGTGGAATGCCAAGGTGAAATGGCTCCATTCTCTGCTTTGATGGATAATAACACAGAGGTTTGACATGAGAGCTACCTCAAACGTCCCCCATCCACTGTATTTCATGACCGTCACTTTGCTCGCGCGAGGGAAAAGTCCTTCACTACTTGACAGGCAGTTATGGCGTTCTCCCATTTAATGGTGAGGGGAGGGGAGCCGACCTGCCATATTAATGGTTGAGGTCTGGGTTGTGCTACATGGTCACCCTGTGCTTCGTGGCACCCCATATGGGTTTGGATAATTGCTCATTTCCAGGTCCAAGAACCAGTCTGAGAGCTCGGAACGGGGAGAGGTTTGTGCATTCCAGTGAATCATCTCCATTGTGGAAGCCACCCCTTCATTTTCCAGACAATCATCTACTTTGTTTGCCTCCCTTTTCACATGTGAGGGGATGATGGTGATATTGGGCTATAAGAGGGATCCAAACTCTTCCATAAGTCCTGAAAGTCTCCAACTGGGGGAGACTTCCATGGGGTGAGCCCCGTCAAGAATTTTGGTTATGAGCTGAATGATGATCTGGGAATCCCCCTCCACTATGATCTTGTTTAGTTGGTGGTCTTTTGTTGTCTTAATTCCTCTGAGGAGGCTCCAAATCTCAACAACATTGTTTGTATTGAAACCGAGAAAGCATGTTGCATAGTGGAGAATTTTTCCATCTGAGTTTTTGAGGACCACCCCAAAGCCTGTCGGGCCCGGATTCCCTTTTTATGTGCCATCAAAGTTTAGTTTGATGAAACCTATTGGTGGGGGGGACCACGTGCTTGGGTTGCTAGTTGATCAGTTGTCCATAGGGTTCTGTATTGTGTCAGTAAGATTGAGTTTCCAGGTTTGAAGGATATGCCTTTCGCCCGTGCTGCACTTTAGGTCCTCTTGGGACCAATTCCCACTCTTAATTGTTTCCCGAATCAAGTTCAAGATTCTTTCCCACATTGAGGTGGGGGGGAAAGCATTTGATCATAAGATCCTTTTTTTTCTTTCCTTCCAGATTTGCCACAAGATGAATCCCGGTAGGAGCTGCCAGATGTGATCCAGGATTAGGTTTTGATAGGAGATCGAGTCCCAATTTTCCATAGTGCTTATGATGTTGGCCCTGTTTCTATTGGAGCGAAGCATTATTTGAGTCCCCAAATCCAAAATTGTCTCACTGTAGTTGCATTGGTTGAAAATATGCTCCATCGTTTCTTCATGTTGCTGACAAAGGGAATAGATGGAGGGGCCTATAAAACCTCGTTTTCTAATATTGTCCCAACTGAGGATGCGGTTTTGGACTGTGAGCCATAAGAAGATGGACACCTTAGGCTAGAGTTTTTAGTTTCGGATCTTACCCTAGATGCTCTCCTTGGCCTATTCTTGATATTTACCGTGTAAGTAGTAGGCTTCTTTGACCGAAAAGTTGTCAGTTGTGGAGTGCCCCCATCAGAGAATGTCCAGACCTTCCCTGATGGAGATTTTCCATTGATTTTCACACACTTGCCAGGTCTGTAGGTCTGTCTCCATTGCGAGGTGAAGTTCATGTGGTTCAGTCTTCCAAGTGCGCCATGGTCGGTACCTATCAAAATATTTTAACATCATCTTGCATACTAGGCCAAAACTAAAATACACTTAACTAAGAAAATGATTTGTCTTGTCCAAAATGTCTTGCTAATCCTCCACTATGTTTTTCCTTCAGTAAATTTTCCCTCATGGAACATCTTCGAATGAACCAGTATTTACATTTTCTCTAATATATGCCCCACCCCCAACCTCACCCTCTATATGAGGGTTGGGGTGGGGCATATATTAAAGAAAATGTATATATGAGGGTGAGGGTGAGGCATATATTAAAGAAAATGTTTATATGAGGGTGAGGGTGAGGGTGAGGGTGAGGGTGAGACATATATTAGAGAAAATTTATTTACGAGGGAAATACATTTTCTCTAATATATGCCCCACNGAGGGTGAGGGTGGGGGTGGGGCATATATTAGAGAAAATGTATTTCCCTCATATATGAGGGTGGGGGTGGGCCATATATTAGAGAAAATGTATATATGAGGGTGAGGGTGAAGGTGAGGGTGAGGCATATATTAGAGAAAATGTAAAAGGGTGGGGGTAGGGCATATATTAGAGAAAATGTAAAAGGGTGGGGGTGGCGCATATATTAGAGAAAATGTATTTAGATTTTCTCTAACATATGCCCCACCCCCACCCTCACCCATATATTAGAGAAAATGTAAATACATTTTCTCTAATATATGCCCCACCCTCACCCCCCACCCTCATACATATATTAGAGAAAATGTATTTACATTTTCTCTAATATATGCCCCACCGCCACCCTCATATATGATGGTGGGGGTGCGACATATATTAGAGAAAATGTAAATCATATATGAGGGTGGGGGTGGGGCATATATTAGAGAAAATGTAAACCCTCATATATGAGGGTGGGGGTGGGGGTGCGGCATATATTAGAGAAATGTAGGTGGGGCATATATTAGAGAAAATGTATCTACTTTATGAGGGTGGGGATGACGCATATAATAGAGAAAATGTATTTAATGAGGGTGGTGGTGGGGCATATATTAGAGAAAATGTATTTACATTTTCTCTAATATATGCCCCACCCCCAACCTCGTTTCTTCATCTCCCAAAAATGTGTGGAGAGTTCTATTGATGGCCTCCGAACACATGGGAGGCATCATAGAGTCCCCATATGTCACCCCATTTGGGTAATTATTGTCACCATTATCGATATGGAAACAATATTCTTGTAATAGGTCATTAATCAAAGTGTTCTAGGGTACCTGAATTTCTTGGTTTACCAACTTCACTCCTTCATTAGCTAGATGGTCTACCAAGATACTATCCTTCCTACATACATGGGAGGGAATGATGATGGAAATTGAGTAAGTTAGTTTTGATACTTGCACAAATTTTTTAAAGAGGCACTAATTATGTGAGACTTTGTTTGTATTGGCACTACAAAGTATTATGGTTAGTGCTTGTATGATAACTGAGAAATATCCCTCCACGATGAGGCTATTATAACCAAGAAAGTGTGCTAGTTGAAGACCCTTCACCAGGCCAGTGAGCTCCGCTACATTGTTGATATTTTTTCCAAGATGAGAAGAAAAGATAAAGAGAATGAATCTTGATTCATCTCTAAACACTCCTCCTACACTTGATGTTCCTATATTTCCTTTGGAATCCTTATAAAAATTGAGTTTAATGAAACCAACTGGTGGTCTCACCCAAGTATCTCAAGAAGGATTCTTAGGACTAGGTTTGGGTCTAACATAAGAGAGAGGGACTTTCTCAAATTGCCAATTAGAAAAGATGATATTTTCATTACCTTGACTTTGTCTATCTCCTCTGGCCAAGAAAATGAGTTGACCAACACTTGAATGTTGGATTGAATGTTGTTCCATGTGTCTTTTGATCTATCCCACTACTATTGTTTGAATATTCCATTATTACACTCCATCCATATTATCCGTAGAAGAAATCCAAGGAATATATTCCAAGATCTATTTAGAAGGGAATATTATAAGGTGAGGATCTTCAATTTTCCAAGGTTTAAATGATGTTATCTCTTAGGTAGTGAGATTGTCTAAAGAGAGTATCCCCTATGTACCTTTGAGAAGTGACCTATGGGCATCCATTGAATAAGTTCTCTATTTTTTCTTCATCCACTTTCCATATGTATAATATTGAAAGGCCCTTAAATCCTTTTTTGGTGAGTATATCCCAAGTTAGTGTTTTCTTTTTCATCGGGAGCCAAAGAAAGGTTGAAATCTTGGGCTAGATATTTGAGTTCCACATTTTTTGCTAGATAGTTTCCTTTTCCATCTTGCTATGGTTTTATTCCATGCTATAGGAATTCTTGACCCTAAATTTATCATCATTGTAAGGGCCCCATCTTAGGGTACCCATGCTTGTGTCATATTAGATATTCTTGTCTTTAAGGTAGTCATCCAAAATTATTCTCACTTTCATGGTCACCTTTGTTATCCATCCTCCCCATAATATCTAGATATGATGAGATCCTGACTCAGGAGTGATGGTGCTCATCCGCTCAACCAATACTGGCGAACATAATTCTAGCCCAGGGTAAGGAGGGTAGTATGGGATTTCTAGAGTAATGGTTGGGTTGTTAACTTGGCCTCCTATTTCCAAGCACCATCCCGAAAAATCATGGAGGACCCTACCTTGATTTACCAGAAGCAATAGTTTTGGACTAACAATCTATTGTTCTAAACATTGCTCCAAATCAATGATCCTAGAAAATATATCTTCATGTGTATAAGGGAATTCTCATCAGTATTACTTGCATATTTTACCTTCCAATCTTTTCTCTAGAGGTTTTATTTACCCATAATCCATCTCCACTAAGTTTTGGTATAATTTCTTTACTAATGATTGGGGGTCTTTAATTCCCAAACCACTTACCCACATAGGAAGGCAGATTATATCCCAAACCACTAGAGCCCGCTTTCTCTCCCATTTAGGTCCTCCCTAGAGGATTTTTTTGAAGAACTTGAAAATATATGAGGATTTTGGAAGGGGTAACCAGGACCAAGAAAATATATAAGGGCATTCACTAGAGAACCAATTTGATTAGGGTGATGTTTCCAGGGAGGGTTAGGAATTTGAAATTCCAACTAATTATCTTGGCTTCCATTTTGGACAGAATATATTCCCATGAATAATTCCTNCCAAGAAAATATATAAGGGCATTCACTAGAGAACCAATTTGATTAGGGTGATGTTTCCAGGGAGGGTTAGGAATTTGAAATTCCAACTAATTATCTTGGCTTCCATTTTGGACAGAATATATTCCCATGAATAATTCCTTTGGTTATTCCTTAGAAGGGGGAACCTAGATATTTGGAGGGGAGGGAACCCTTTTGGAAACCTAGAATTCTTATGATATTTCTCTGTATGTTTAGGGATTTTTTGAAGAACAAGATCATACATTTTCTTTAGTTAATCAAAGCTCCCAAAGAAAGAATAAAGGTATCTATAATGAGCTTGATAGCATAATCTTCACTAACAGCAGGATCCCCCATGAGTAACGTGTCATCGACAAATTGCAGGTGGGATAAAGGATTGACATTTTGGTTCATTTTAACTCCTTTTATGAGGTCTTCATTCAAGTCTGCCTTAAGACTTCTGCCAAGTTATTCTGATACAAGTATGAATATAAAAGGAGATAATGGATCTCCCTATATAATCCCTCAGCAAGGGTTGAAAGTGGTCGAGGAAGATCCATTGACCAAGATTGAAAAAATGTTTTGGAAACCACATTTTTGACCCATGAGATCCATTCTTGACTAAAAAATGGTTGCTAATACTCGCAGCATAAATCCCATCTTAGTCTATCATAATCCTTATACATGTCCAGTTTGATTGTCATGCCTGGAGATTTTCTTATTTTCAAAGAGTTGATATTTCATGAGAAACAATGATACCATCCAATATTTATCTTCCTTCAACATATCCACCTTTCTCTTGAGAAATTATTTTGGCCATGATGGGTCTTAGAAGATTGGCTATGGTTTTGGTAATGATCTTATAAATGAAATTGCAAAGAGAGATAGGTATAAACTTATCAATCATGTTATCATTCTAATCTTTAGGGATGAGAGTGAAGAAAGTATATTTAAAAGCCTAAAGATTGTTCCCTGACACTTTGGAATCCTCCACAATTTCTTAGACCTCCTTTCCGACCACTAATCAACAAGATTGAAAAAATAATATTGTGAAACCATTGACCCGGGGATTTTTCGAAAGTCATTTCCTTCACTATTTGGGTAACTTATTCAAAGGAGATTGGATGTAGTAGACTTAAATTTTTCTCACGGGAGATAAGAAGGGGGATCAAACTTATGATAATTTAAATGGATGCATGTCTATTCTCTGGAGGTTCCATTATCACCGACTAAAGTGATTTTTAATCTCTTCTTCAATGTCCTCATGCATCTCTAGCTTTTCCACTACTACTAACTTAAGAGTTGATATTTGATTATGATTTCATCTATTGATCATGGAACTATGAAAGAATCTCAAGTTCCTATCATCTTCTTTGAGCCATCGAATTCTGGAATTCTATCTCCAAAGGATCTCTTCTTCCTTTGACTGAATGCCAATTTAATCATTAAGGAGGTTATTTTGGGTTGCATGTTCATGAGTTCTACCTTCTTCAATGATTATGGTTTTTAGTTTTTCCATCTTCTTTTCCAGTTGATTATGAGCTTGAAATATGTTATCAAAATGTTGGGTATGTGTTATATTCTTTGTTGGACATATTGGCATTGATGTATTGTCATTGATGTCAACAACCGATGTAACTACGTTATAATGATGAGTTGGTATGAAGAGATGACACACATGAAGCTCAGAAGAGATTACGCACATGAAGCTCATAAGAGATGACACATAGAAACTATTCATTATCATTTCAAGGCAGTCCAGGACTGTCAGATTAAGGAGAAGTCAGAAGAATTAGATCTCAACCAATAGATCTGAAGCAGGAGCTTCAGGATGTTTCTCAGTCGTTAGATCAAGATTTGATCTAGAGTTAAGTATTAGTCGTCCGATATGAGAAATATTTTGGGAGCCATATTGACCGTTTGATCTATATAAAGTGGAAAGATAGGATAAGCAAGGCAAAAGGCTTGAGATCCCGAATACCCGAATTCCCAATAGTCGTTGGATTGAGTTAATCTTTTTTGGGTTAAAGAAGGACCATCAGATATTAAGAATACATGATGATCGTTGGATCAGGATAGTGGTCAACTTTGGCACTGACCATTTCGACAATAATGGGTTGAGAACATGTAAATTCACCCGAAGGCTGAAGTTCCGAAGTCACGAAGTGAAGACACATAGCAAACACATCAGGACGTCCACATCAGCAGACCACGTTAGCAAGGACATGTGGCACAATCAAATGGTGACAAGTTTTAAGGTGCTATTAGCATTTTAGGTATGTGTAAGTCATGAAGCTATGTGACACGTGGCAACCACTCGATCAGTGCCACATCAACAAGTGACGTCCACAACTACGTCACTCTGGGAGTATGTACTTCGGGAGTTTCGCCACCAACAAATTCCTAGAGTCCCGAAGTTTCAAAATAATTGAGAATCGTTCATCATGCAAGTGAAATCCAACCATCTGGTCTACTTTGGAGAAATGAACTTCGGAAGATTGAAGGCATGTGTAGAAGAAATCACCCAAAGCGTCGAAGGCCGAAGTTAACGCTAATCGTTGATCTAATTCGGGAGCGTTCTCAACCGATGATCAAGCATAGTGGAAGGATAGTGTAAGTGGAGGTGTTAACCGAAAGCAAGCAGTCACCACTGCTTTATGACTTATTCGGTAGGTAATCACTTCGGAGGAATTGCTACTCCAGAGTCCAGGAGCCACGAATAGCCGAAGCTCCGAAGTAAATGAGAACCGTCCATCTCATCGTGACATTAAAATGTGATCGTTGATTTTGATAAGTGATCAAGCACTCGCTTGGCCTAACACTTGGTCACCACCTGCGGTCGTATGGAATAAAGAAATAAGGGTAAAAGAAGAGGCAACACTTAAATTAATAATCCTGTGGTTTTGCGCATATGGCCACCTTTAAATGGTTTGAAAGAAGCGTCTCTGCAGAACTTGATTTCTGCAATATTTGTAGAGACATGGAATCGAGTTAAAAAGAAATTGAACCATACCTATGATTGATTTATGAAAAGCACTCTCACTGAATTAAAGAATTAATAATAATGTTTGAATAATAATAGTGATTATTGTTACTGTTAAAATAAAGAGGTGCGATAGTCCAAATAAAGGGAAACAATGTTTCATAGCTCACACCAGTTGGAAGAGTATATAAAAGAGAAAGAGTGGTGAGAAGAAAGTGTCTCTATAGTCCATTTAAGAAGATAAAAATAGAAGCAGAGTCCAAGAAGAAGAACTGTTGGTTCTTATGAAGTGAGGGTGGAAGGGAGGAGCATGGAAGGATTCATATCCTTACCAAGAAAATTGTAAAAGATAATGGAGTTGGAGCTTCCTAGGGTTGGTTCCCTAAATACAAGGGAGTTGGTGCTTCCTAGGGTTGGTTCCCTAAAGACGAGGGAGTCGGTGCTTCCTAGGGTTGGTGCCCTGAAGAAGGGGATTGTGTCTCCTAGAGTTGGTGCTCTAAAAATGATTGGTGTCCTTCACTATTATTTATAAAAACTTGTAATTCTTGTTAAATATATTTATATAATTGATTTTGCATACAATTCATTGTTGATTCATTATGGTAATCATTAAAATATAAAAAGTAATTGCTAATTGTTAAAAAGGGGTAATACTGATTCACCCCCCCCTCTCAATGTTCCAACATTCTTTGCATGGTTAGAATTAGTGTTTATGATGCACCAGGTGCGAAGGGGGGTAAGAGGGGGGTGGAGTGCCCCCTTTCTCTCAAGGTCATAAGGGGGTGGGATCCCCCCTGTGTGAGGGTTTGAGGGCAGTGCCCCCGAAAAAAACAATTGGTGGTTTTTTGCATCCATTTTTGGGTGGTTTTTCGGCAAATGGTTTTCACTGATGATTTTCTATTTCTAGTTAAGGAATTAGGGTTGTTGACAAATACGGGTTATTAGATTAGGGTTTTGGATTATACAGGATCCTATATGTATATTGTATTGTAAACAATGTATGAGGTGAATGAATATAGAATATGTTGGTTTTCCCAGTTTGGATTTCAAGGGGAAAAATGTTAAGAACCAAATATCTCTGAATAAAATCACCACACAATATATATGGAATAATATAGAAGAACCACACTTTTATTATTATCAAACCCTTATGGTAGGGAAAATGGATCATATTATGGAAGGGATCCTCTCCTATTCACTTTCCTCTTCGAGGGGGCATCCTCCTATCGAGCTTCAGCTCCAAATACAATACTTCTCAACTTTTCTCATTACATTTCTTGAACCCCTTTATATAGTGCTATGAACCAGATAAGAACATTCTAGAGGTGGAACCTTCTAAGAAGTCATCTTACATTTATTATATCTAACTACCATAGTGGGCATTATTTAATACTATAGTAGACCTAGTCCACCTTACATTGAATGACCTCCACTAATATCACTATGGGCCCTCTGGGCCCCCCACTACCTCTCTAGCTACCTAACATTCCATCCCTCTTATGAAAGCATTGTCCTCAATGCTTATTATGAGGGTGTACAACCATATACCAGGGTCCCATGGATAAGTGTGGAACATAGTGCTGAAGTAGACGAGAGAACCAAGGTCCCATGTAGAAAGAAAAGCCACCTTGTTGAAGTAGTCCAACCACCATTGTAAACCGAGGTCCCATGTCTAAGTGCTCATGTGAACTCCCCGTGAAAGATATCTGAACGCAATAACCAACCGAAAATGATGCTTCAAAAATTGACATCTGTCATGTGGATCCAAATAAGAAGATCCATCCACAGAGTGGGAAAGGGTCATAGCTGAATCTGGATGGAATAATACCACTATAGAATATGTAGGATGGAACTGGTAATCATAATTGACTCATGATTTGTTACATTGATGTTCTCTACAAAAGGTGGAGTAGAGTCATCAAATAAAATAAGAAAGTGGTTGTCATCCCAGAAATGACAACTATGCATATACCAATCATCACAATCATCCTCATAATCATACCAAGCATATCTTTCTTGATAATATTCATCCATAATATACATTTCTTTCCTTGCAAGTTTGAATTCTTGAATACATTACTCTTGAATATGTTGCATTTCAACTTTGAGCTCCTGAATACATTTCTCTTGAATATGTTGCATTTCAACTTAGAACTCTTGAATTGTTGTCTTGACGGCTTCCATGATTTGAGAGTGAATATCCATTGGAAATACCACACATAAGATACCAAAAGAAATATCTTAAAATTATCTATCCAATGGGTCTGATATGGTAGCAATCTGAGCACTCTACGAACATTTATGAACTCTACAGTCTCATTGGGTTTGTTGAGATAGCTCGGTTAGGTTTGTTTTGGGAATGATCTAAGGGTTGAGAGGATTTTATTGTAATTCTGTAGGAGACAAAAAACATTATTAAATATTGAGGTATTGGGAGTGTGAAAGTGTACAATGTGCAGAGGTCCAAGAGACTATGAGGAACAAGACTAAATCATTGTATCATTTTATTCCTTCCAAATATAATAGAAAAAATCCAAATTTGTGTGCCTCTGTGATTTATGTTTTGTTTGTGAAATTGAATTTTATTCGAAATTTGTCTTGAGTGAGCGAAAGAGATCTAATTTGTGGCATAATAGGTTGCATATCAAGTGTGTTAAAAACACGAACAAAGTCCCTTGCAATTCTATGAGTTTTTGTTTGTATTCAAATGGACGGACAAGATTACATCTGGGACAACAATTGTGCCAGATCAATAGTCCACCATTCTATCAGAATCCTGGTGTACTGGCCCCCAGTGTATTCAACATAAGTGATAAGTGGGACCTGGTATCTGACATCCTGATGCCTTGGTCTTCCAATCCATCGGCTTATCGTTCCACGGTGGTTTGTTTAACTTAGTGTATGGTATTATCGGTACCCGACATCCTGGTGCCCCGGTCTTCCCTAAAACATTTGCATTGGTGTTATGATCTTCTGGTTCCTCGGGATCATTGTTCCACCAGTCATAGTTCCATACTGGCTCCCCGACTATCGGTGAAAATTATGTGTTGTTCCCAACGAACTTTTGGTACACTCGATCTCCTTAAACTACAGTATCACGGTTTCGTAGTCGTGTTCTAGTCTATCAACATACCAGCCCGAGAAAACTCATTAAGAATTGCAATAGGCTCTGGTACCTCGACACTTTGGTACCTTGAAGCTCTGGTTTGTTTGTTGATGAAATGAAGGAGGAAGCATGACCGTTGATCGTTGATCATTTTATAAGATCAACGATCCAAATTAAAAGCGATATAAACGGGAGGAAACTGTATAATAGACGATCCAACCGTGGATGTAAATGGTGTTGGATTACTAAGAGGGGGGGTGAATCAGTAATAGAGAAATTTAAACCTTTTCAACCATATAATGCAAGTGTTATATCAATGTAGCATTATCATCCAATAATTGCAGAGTAAATAAACAATGAACAAATGAGCAATCATACACATACAAAGTACACCAGTGTTTTTATGTGGAAACCCAAAGCAGGAGAAAACCACAAAATGTTTTTTCTTATATGTCTTGAAGAATTACATTCATTAGAAGCACCAACTTCCTTTGTTTTCCAGCTACAGCTGGAAGGAGGCTCCAACCCCCTAGTTTCTCAAGCTACAACATGAGGGAAGATCCAACTCCCCAATTCTTTAGCTACAACCACAAGGAGGCTACAACCCCCTATGTTCTCTAGATACAAACGGAAGGTGGCTACAACCACATGTCCTTGCCCCGTCCAACCGCCCTAACGTAGAAGTAGAATGATGGAACCACTGTCACACTATCACTCTGAGATATACTGTTGTAAACCTGTACCAATCAACCTGTAATCAACCTGTAACAACCTGTACCAATAACCTGTGCCAACATCTACCATACATCAACTTGTACCTCAACTTGTACCATAAACAAATGCATCAACCATGCACCAAACCTGTACAAATACCCTATCACAATAACCTTTCCAAACAACCTGTAATCAACCTATACCATAAACAAGTGAATCAACCATGCACCAACCTGTACCTCAACCTATACCATCAACGGGTGCATCAACCATGCACCAAATATGTACCAATCATGCATCAAATACACATCAACTATGACTTATCTAGATGTACCAACATCATCAGTTATACACCTCATGTATGTGCCAACTCATCAACCACTTGTCTTCCTCTATACATTCACCTCCAATCAATCGTTAGCTGCAGTTTTGACTCAAAAGGATGATGACAACAACGAGGTCCTAGTGTCGTTCATGAGCACTAACCTCCAAGGAGTTGAACTAAATTATCCTGCTGTAGATAAACAAGCTTATGCGATTTATAAAGAAGTAAAACATTTCAGATCTTACATCCTCAAGAATCATACCAAAGTAATCGTGCCCCACCCCGCGGTTCGATCCCTATTTACTCAGCAAGAGATGGGGGAAAGAAGAGGGAACTGGATGGAAGTAGTTCAAGAATTTGACCTAGATATAAAGCCTGCTAAACTAGTCAAAGGACAAGGGTTATGCAAGTTGGTAGCTGAAGCTTAAGACCAAGTAAATGAAGATCCTGGATGGGAGAATGAAATGGCATTATGGTGTGGTGAAGCTTTGTACATTTCCCTAGGACAAGAGTCTTGGTATGAGAAACTGACTTATCTCCTACACCATGGGACTTGCCCAGAAAACATCAACCTTAGGGAAAGGAGAGCTCTCAGGTTAAAGTCCGCACAATATTGCCTCATAAATTCGGTACTTTTCCGGTTTAATTATGATGGGGTGTTTTTTAGATGTCTTGAACATGAAGATGCAGACAAAGTTTTGAAGGAGCTCCATGATGGCCCTGTAGGTGGAAACTTCGCGGGAGACACCACCGCTCATAAGATACTGAGAGCTGGCTATTATTGGCCCACTTTGTTCAAGGATGCTCACACATATGCTAGAAACTGTAAAACTTGTCAAATAAGCGTTGGGAGAGAAAAGAGAGAAGTCGTCCCACTCTAGCCAGTAACCGTTTCTAGGCCTTTCGAGCAATGGGGGTTAGATATCGTTAGAGAGATTACACCAAGATCCTCAAAGCAACACAAGTATATACTTACCGCCACTGATTACTTCACAAAATGGGCAGAAGCCATTCCTCTAACTCATGTAAATGAGAAGGTGGTAATCCAATTCATAGAACAACAATTAATCACAAGATTTGGTGTCCCCTCAGTGCTTGTTTTTTATAATGCAACTTATTTTTCTCCCACCTTATTAACAGAGTTTTCCCTAGATAAAGGAATCATAATTAGATACTCTACAAATTATTATCCACAGGGAAACAGAGTGGCATAATCAACTAATAAGAACCTAGTGAGAATATTGAAGAAAATGGATGCAGATAACTAGAGGAATTGGCATAATATACTCCACAACGTTTTATGGGCAGATAGAGTTACACCCAAGGAAGTTATAGTAAATTACCCATATTTTCTGGTATATGGACAGGAAGCCATTCTCCCAAACGGACTATATCACCCATCTCTTCAACTTGCTCAGGAGGCCAGGGTGCATCCCTCATCAACCTTACAACAAAGAATTGACACCCTGCTCATGTTAGAGGAAGAAAGGGAGAAAGCTAAATAAAAATTCATAGCCCACCAACAGATAGTTAAAAGATGGTTTGACAAGCATAAAGCTAAAGAGAAGAATTTTGAAGTAGGGGACCTAGTCTTGACATGGGACAGAGCAAACGAACCTAAAGGCAAACATTCTAAGTTTCAGAATCCATAGCTCGGACCTTTCCAGGTGGCTGAGAATATTGGAGCATGCACTTATCGGTTACAGAATCTAAGGGGGGAACCTGACACCCTCCCAGTGAATGGCCAAGCTCTAAAACAATACTTCCAATAAAAAAAAAATGTATATATTTTTATGTTTTGTGTGCATACGTTTATGATTTTGTGTTTTGGCCAGGTCAATTGTGAAATGCTTTTTTCTTTTGTTTTCTTTTGATATTTGGACTTATGTGATTTTGAAGATTGTGTCTAGCAAGAAAGTGGTCAACCTAAAAACATGCTACATAGCTAACTCTCTTCCTAACTCGTCTCTCACATACAAACATGAGAAGCGCTAGGGAACCTGCAATTGTTTCTGGGGGTTCTCTATCTAACCTGCGCAGACGAACAACTTTGGAGAAATGTCAAAAGTGTCTGTTTGGTGGTCTGGTAAAAACTTAAGGGAAAGAAGGAAATATGGAAAGGACTACATGCACCTTAGAGACAAAGCTAGTGAGTTTCACTGTAACCATCTCATCTTGCAAAATAACAGACGTCATCCTCTCCCACTCGCTCTGGGAATTATGCCAAAATAAAAAGTTAACTATTTCAAATGAGCGCACAGTAGGAGAGGGTATGCAGATATCTCCGGAGGGGCTATGGACGCTCGCTAGCAGCGCAGCAAGGTCTGTGACACCGGGGTGACTCTGCCGGGGCTATGGATGCTCGCTAGCAGCGAAGCAACACCGTAGCAAATGAATGTAGATAACAAGGGGCCTAGTGCCTGTGAATGCTTTGCTAGACTCTTGTCGAAAAAGGGCATGGGTCAGGGTCATAGGAAAAGAAGGAGGAATTAAGGTTGAAAACCCCATAGGCAGACCCGGAGGCATCAACCGGAAAACTTCAAATGCAAGGGTAAAAGAGGCTCTGATGTGAAACCAGTTAATCTCTCCACCAGCTTTTGCATCAGCCGAGCTCGGAGGAGGAACAGAGATTCTGCTTTCACCCAGTGAGTCGCCATTTGTTGAGCACTCAACACACCCTAAAAAGCCTATGTCAAATTTTACTTTTTGGGTACCACTTGATCTTTTGCACTGTTTAATTTGACTCCAATATGGAAAATGGTGCCTTTGCTTATCATTTTTTACTCTCATTAAGTCTTCCAAAATTTGCTTGAGTCTACGAAAACCCATGAATTTAAAAGACTTAACACTTAACAAAGAATCAACAACCATAACACTTTCCCCAACGCACTCAAAGATTTGGCATCGGAAAGAATTAAAGATGAAGGAAAACCATTCGAAGAAACCGCAGCCGTCGAGCGCCGATCTTCACCGGCATCGGCAGAAGGAAGTTTTCTTTCGTGACGAGCTTCATACAAAGATATCGTCGATGATCAATCCCCTTCGGCATCAGTAAAAGGCAAGGAGAGTAAATGTTAACAAAGGAGGAAATGATATCATCGATACCTGACGCGCTGAGAAAAATCGGAGAAGATCAAGTCACGACAGACATTCGGACCACGCTAAAGATTTTCTTCGACCGTCGACTTCCGAAATATTCCGGCATTGGGAGTATTTTTTTTAGGACGTTAACCCAAAGGAAACTACGTGACAAGTTTTAGCTTAGAGCACACAACTTGAACAAAGTTTCGAGCCCGACCATTACCCACGAGCTAAGTCGTCGATCCTCAGTTCCACATATCCCTAGCCAGTTGTGCCATGTCAGCACCGTACAATAAAATCGATCGGCGTCAGAAGTTTTTCACAGAAGAATATCAACAAAAACACTCGTAACACCTCACCAATCCCCAATCCACCCACTATGAAAGAGACACGATGGGATGTTTTAGCGCTAGATACATTGCAATATGGAGCATTTAAGAGACTAATTAATTCCAAATATCACATTAGTTGCTAATTCGTGCACGAATCAAAAGAACCGTTTGAATTTACCAATACAACACATCTCCCTCCACGCCTTCGTCGTTAACCCACGATGAATTAAATTACAGAGATCCGGCGGTAGATTCGTTTGAATTTCACTCATCACCCGAATTAATTGGCTGATACGACCAGTAAAGTTCTTCCCCGTTAAATCTTCTCGAGCCATTGTAAACAAGACCAGTCTGCACGCAAAGGATTTTCAGAGCATCCAGAGGAGCGAGACGAACAATTCAAAAGCTTCTGATTCCCCCATGAGTATCAAACTACAAAGTTTAGCGAGCGTTACATGTATGTACCATTCTGGTTTCTTTGAGTTTTCACTTCAGATATACATCAATATCCAATATCGCTCTGTGCACAGGCCCTAAAAGATTTTTTATTTCGATTTGCAGAAACAATGCCTCCGAGAAATCCAAACACTAGGCGATCGCCAAGAGTGCCTAAGCTAAAGGAACCAAAGGTGGGAGAAGTCTTGTCCCCAAGGCCATCAAAAAATTTAGAATTTGCTCTGAGGAAGGAGCCAGTCATCAGAACATCCACCAAGAAGATTTTCACTCAACCCCCAGACTTTGGAGACACAGAGGAAAACACAGGAGGCAAGGCGATACTCCCACACTGGGGAGAACTCTTCAAGAAGATCAGCTGGGAAGAATTCCCAAAATATACCCCACACAACGACCTCGACATGGGAAAGCTCAACGATGAGGTTTTTCCAAATATTCAACTGTCATACTTGCACATGGTAGCGAGCAGGACCCCGATGTTCCCCTGTATAGAACTGCTACAATGGCTCATCGACCACACGGATACACATAAATGCCTGTGTATCCGCGAGTTAATAAAAATCTATGACAATGATGAGGGGCGAGAGGTATCTCTTGGGACTCTTGTGCATGTTGAAGAAGAAAAGAGACCTGAGAAGACATCTCCTCATGCTCCTGAGGTCCAAACCTAGGAGGTCCCACAGAAAGAAAAGGAAGTCGAGAGTGTCCTAAACACTAAAATACCCGATGCGTCGGAGACCCAAGCGGATAGTCTGAAGGATGAGTCGGGGTTGGGCGAGCCATAGGAAGGAGCCTCGCAGCAGGAAATCGACGTTCCAATGGTCGATGAACAAGTAAGTATCGAGTCTATCCCCGACACCTCTATTTCAATTAGCGCCCAAACCCCCAATGAGCGACAAACAAAAGTCTGGCCTTCAGAGCATAACAAGGAAGTTCAAGAACCCAATATTGAACAAGTGTACACCATTGAAAGTCTAGGGAATACACTCACATGGGGGGATCAGTAGATTCTTGAACCTGTGGACGAAGTAGCCGACATACATGCGATCACCTATGATCGGAAGAGGAAGGTTATTGTCCAGAGAACCACCAAGAAGAGCAGGATCACTTTGGATCGCTCCATCCTCATCACTACAGAGGAAAATTTGATAAACACGGAACATGCCAGAACATCCGAACTTATCGGCGTAGGGAGAGCGATCTAAGATGCCACCCTAGACAGAGTTAAAAGAGATGAAAAGGAGTTGGTCACCGCCCTGAAAGAACTAGAACATTTGCGCCACTTGGCTAAGTACTATCAGGACACCACACAGGTCGCAGTGTACTTAAGGAGCGAATTCCATGAGGCCTATAGCAAGTTCACAGACGAGCGACACTTATTCACCACAAGAATCACTGAGCTTCAGGAGGACACCCTCATGGCACTTGCAATATGCAAAGACATGGAGCGGTGGTACGAGAAAGCGCAGCAAGCCATAGAGAGAATCGACTACATTAGTGTAGTCCAACAGGGTTGAGATAAAGAAGAACACGGCATTCGGGTGTTGAATGAAAGCAGTCTTGATCACATAAGAAAAGAGGCCGAGTATTGGGCAAAAATGGCCCGGGAACCTCACCAAGAAATTCAAGAGAAATGGGCCAGATGCGAGAGAAACTGGGTCAAAATCAACAAGGCAATGAAGGATATCATACTCCCAGAGTTTGGCATGCATGACGACTTCGTCGACTTGCATGACATAATAAAATTGCATGCCGAGAAAGATTCATCATGGGCAGAAGAACTAGCAAAGGTGACAGACACAACGCCAGGTCAGGTGCAATGGTTTATGGAACACCCAATCAAATCTTGGGTTGTGCTACAACAGTTAAGTGTCAGTCTGGTCAAGTATCGGGCACATGCGGTAGAGATCAGAGAAATTTACACGGCCCCGATGGAACAATACAGATTTCCATATGCTCACACCTGTGAAGAGTTGTTCATCAATTGGTTAGAATACGAGAAGAATCACCCGTTTAAAGTGATACCTTGAGACGACTCCTAGACAAACTGATAAGAGAATGCCACGTGGAAAAATTTTGTTTTACTTATTTGCACTCTAGTCGTTATTTTTAGTTAGTTTTATGTTATAAATAAGAGATTCGACCAAGTAGTCAAGGGTCGATGGTTATTGCAAGAAACTCTCATTTCTGGTTTTGTTAAGAATGATTTTGGAGCTACCTTTAATTGAGAATTCCTTCTAGATCAGAGACAAGTAATATTTTCATCAAATGCATGTATGATTGGATGTGAAGAAGAACCATTTCCTATTCCGTCTCATGAATGGATGCAGTAACGAGTAAGAGCTATTAAATCTATTGATAAGTTATATGATGCAATGTTTTACAGTTCTTTCTTTAATGATGAAAATGAATCTTTGTGTTATTATGTGATTTATGATTAGAGTTGAGTGAATTATTTTGCTTACCGTTGTTTATCACATTCATGTTTTCTTCTGGTAACTCGTATCTCAGTCAGTGATTGGAATATTCACATGGTTATTGTATTATTACTAGGCCTGTGGTATACGATCATTGTTTGCATGCTAGGGTAAGGGTTATCCCAAACCCAACCTCTTCTCTAGTAGTTAAGTCTGTTCTCATTTGTTGCGTAGTTGGTTTATGCCGTCTTTCCAATCTTATACCAGTCACACCAAGAAGAAAATACAAAAAGAGAACGCCTGAACCGAAGGAGAGGCCTTCACAAGAAAACGTAAATCCCATCGATTAATTGGTCAGATCACAAGATCTGGAGAACCATTCCACTATTAAATGTTGCAGAGTCTAATTGGGCCTCGGTGGTGGATTTGGTTCTTGTTGTTAAACTAAAGGGATTTAGGACCCATCAACACATTGTTCTGTAGTTGTGTTCCAGTCTATCAACCTACCGGCCCAGGTAAAATCATTAAGAATTGCAAGAGGCTCTCGTACCACGACACTCTGGTACCTCGATGCTTCGGTTTGTTCGTTGAAAAAATGAAGGAGGAAGCATGATCGTTGATCATTGATCATTTTATAAGATCAATGATCCAGATTAAAAGTGTTCAAAACGATAGGAAATCGGATAATAGTCGATCTGATTGTTGATGTAAAGGGTAGCTTAGTGCTACGATAAGAAGCACTTAAGGATAACACCTCTAGTTCGACAATTGGATAGTGCAAGCCTGTGAACTTGAACTTGATCAGATACAAGATTTGAGCTGAGGCATCAAACGGTTTGAGTTGTCCACATAGTCGTTTAAAGACTCTGTTGAAAGAGAATTTGGATCTGGTAGGTATGCATCAAGAAGTCTACTATAGGTTATGTTTTCGGTCTTGGTTATAGACCTGTAACTTGGGCTGGTAAGAAGAAACAAGCTCTTTCTCTTCTTCAACAAAAGAAGAGTACCGAGTAGTGGTTAATGCAAGTCAAGAATCCTTGTGGCTTGGATAGATTCTTTCAGAGTTTGGATTCCAATAGCAGCATCTGACCACCCTCTCGTATGGGAATCAGAGTGCCAACAAGTTCACCAAATATCTAATTTAACATCAGTACAATAAACACATTGAGCTACACATGTACTTCATTAGAAAGCTTATTCAAGATCGTGCTCTTGAATTGTTCTTTTTCCCTATAGATGATCATGGAGTTGTCATATTGTGTCACCTTTTGTAAATCCTTCAATCCTATCACAAGTTGTTCAAAAAATGGGATGTTAGGATATTTAGAGAGATATGAGTTAGTTAAGATCCACTTGATCTAGCATGTCTTTAGGTAAAGTGTGTTTCTTTAGTATGGATTTGTAATTATGTAATGTGACTATCACAATATGTTCTAGCCATAGAGTGATCCAATTGTTCATATTGTTCTTGATACTAATGATTATGTTGATCATTGACTTAACACGGCTCGTCCATGATCTCTATTTAAAGATCATCAAGAGTCATCTACTTAAGATTGATTGTGAAAAACTATTATATACATTATTTTTCTTTAACATTCATATATTGCCTAGTAAACTGATTTCTTCTTTGAAAGTTTTAACGACATAAAACACTAATGTAGTGATTGGTTGTGTGAGAATGATTACTTAAGATGTTAGTGTTTGGACCAACTATATATATATATATAATTGATAATGAATTATTCTATTTATAATAGACATTAAAATATTTTTTTCCATTTTAATATGTTTTCTTAAATATGATGTGGCAACACTTTTATTGAACACTAACAAACTACACATCTCCCTCACACTAAATTGTTAAAAAGACTTTTCCACACAATCGATGAAACTAAATTGTTAAAATCACTTTTCCACAATCAATGAAATCTCAAAACCCCAGATCATTGTATGATCCACGTAACCATCTCAAAACCCAAAATCATTGTATCATCCACGTAAGCATGACTTTCTGCCGCAATATCGAAGATTAAGAGGCAACTATAGTGTACAGTTTCTCATTCCAACTTCATATATTCCCATCCACTGGTCTTACCGACTATATATGTCTCTTCATGCTGCCCGCGGACTAGTTGCGATTGATGTGAACCTCACGATGGTCCTGAACCTCCCGAGTATTTTATATATATATATATCTTTGGAATTATCTTGTCCGTCAATGGTATTGTATTGACAAAATATGTAACATGCCAATAAACTCACAATCCGCCATTTTCAACGCATGCAGCCATGTCTCCCATGTTGGGTAACCACAGGTTCCAAGCCAAGGTCTATCTCTTTCATTTCAATCTTACTGGATGAATGGAAAGTTTTAGGTATTTTCCAGGTTTTACGAGGTATTTCCATTCAAGCGGCTATAATTGTGATTTTCTGGGACAGTAATCGATATCCAAGGCAATCTATAGTTTTGTCTGAGATTTTGTTCACTTCTGCAACTTTGAAGAGCTCGATTAGTAAAGTAATTTTCATGGCTGTATACAGAGATTCTGTGTCCTTGAGTAGAGAAAGCCTTTTACCTACAAGTCCAGACAAAAATGAAACAACAGGAAGATGTTGTACTGGGTTCTGGATTGACCGACTGCAGAAGGGATTACGAGATTGGGGTTTCGCTGCCTGCGAGTTAGCCAAACGCAATGCTCGCAATGGTATATTCTCAGTGAAGATGGGGATGGCTCTCATACTCGTCTCCTTGCTTATATTCATGGATCACTCAGATTACAAGGATATCAGCACCCACTCTGTTTGGGCCATTTTGACCGTGGTGGTTGTCTTTGAATTCACTATTGGTATGGTCTTGGACTTATTAAATTGTTATTCAGATTAGCAGATACTATGGTTGCTGCAATCACAATTTAGTTTCTGTTCATACAATCCTATATTGACAGGTGCAACACTGAGAAAGGGTTTCAATCGAGGTTTGGGAACACTTTCAGCGGGTGCTTTAGCTCTTGCTGTCGCAGCCTTGGCTTCTGATAGTGGCTGGACATTAGAGCCTGTAGTCATCATAATCAGCGTATTTACAACGGGTTGATTATCTCCACTGACTAATTATGTGTCCTAGGGATGATAAGGTACTCGATCCTTTCTCATCTTCTAATTGTTTTTCCGTTCATTTCAGGTTCGCTCGCCACTTTTGCGAAGCTGTATCCAGAGCTTAAATCTTATGAATATTGTTTCACGGTATTCATTTTGACGTTTTGTTATATCCTGGACTCTGGCTCTAAAACCAGAGATTTTAGTCACGTAGCAGTCACCCGGTTTCTCCTCATTGCTATGGGCGCAGCCGTAAGTTTGGCTGTAAACGCGTGTATATACCCCATCTGGGCAGGAGAGGACCTCCATAAATTGATAGTCAAAAATTTCACAAATGTGGCGGACTCCATCGAAGGTATACACTATAATATGCCATTTGAAAATAAAGGGCAGAATTTAACTGATGATGATGTAATATTGCTCTTTTATCATAATCTATTTCAAGTATCATAATAATAATCTATTTCAAGGTCAAGTTAGATGCTAAACTTTTTTGTTTCAGCTATTTGATTGATAAAGTTTACTAGGTATTATATCCTATCCTTCTGTATTTGAACTTGTGATCTTTTAGGAGAAACATATATTCTTAATTATTAAGTCCAGAAATATACATACCTTATCCCTTAAAAAGCAATACATATTCTTAAACATTAAACCCACTCAGTGTTAGAGAATAATGGAGAAATTTAATGAATGTTGTTACAAGCGGTTCACATCAGTTTATATCTGAGACAGTTAAATCTGCTCTTATGATATATACATGTAATGTTTTCTTGTGTATAAAATATAATACATTTCCGTGTGTGAATACTGTTTGCCTATGTTCTTATGGATTTCATCATGGTATCAGAGCTAGGACAGCCCTCACTCTCTCACGAGAGGGGCTGGAATATGAGATAGATTGAGAGATGATCCTCTCTACATATGTAGAGTAGCAGAGTGTTGAATTTTTTTGATTGTTGTGTGTTACCTTAGTTCTGTGTGCAAATCTCCCTGAAAGAGCCACATCGCTGCGTGACCAGATCGTTG